>CM038679.1:78633152-78901076 GCA_021605205.1 Aegilops longissima
CTAAACGCTGTTAGCCATAGAAGTAGAAGTAGTAGTTGGCGTGACAACTTCATGAAGACACAATGATGGAGATCATGATGATGGAGATCATGGTGTCATGCCGGTGACAAGATGATCATGGAGCCCTGAAGATGGAGATCAATGGAGCTATATGATATTGGCCATATCATGTCACTACTATATAATTGCATGTGATGTTTATTATGTTTATGCATCTTGTTTACTTAGAACGATGGTAGTAAATAAGATGATCCCTTACATCAATATCAAGAAGTGTTCTCCCCTAACTGTGCGCCGTTGCTAAAGTTCGTCGTTTCGAAGCACCACGTGATGATCGGGTGTGATAGATCCTTATGTTCACATGCAACGGGTGTAAGACAGTTTTACACATGCAAAACACTTAGGGTTAACTTGACGAGCCTAGCATGTACAGACATGGCCTCGGAAAACGGAGACCGAAAGGTCGAACACGATTCGTATGGAAGATATGATCAACATGAAGATGTTCACCGACGATGACTAGTCCGTCTCACGTGATGATCGGACACGGCCTAGTCGACTCGGATCGTGTAACACTTAGATGATTAGAGGGATGTCTAATCTGAGTGGGAGTTCATTAAAATAATTTGATTAGATGAACTTAATTATCATGAACTTAGTCTAAAACCTTTGCAAATATGTCTTGTACATCAAATGGCCAACGCTCATGTCAACATGAACTTCAACGCATTCCTAGAGAAAACCAAGCTAAAAGATGATGGCAGCAACTATACGGACTGGGTCCGGAACCTGAGGATTATCCTCATAGCTGCCAGGAAACAATATGTCCTAGAAGGACCGCTAGGTGATGCACCCGTCCAGAGAACCAAGAGTCTCGTGCTGATGATTACTCCCTCGTTCAGTGCGGCATGCTTTACAGCTTAGAACTGGGGCTCCAAAAGCGTTTTGAGCAACACGGAGCATATGAGATGTTCGAGGAGCAGAAACTAGTTTTCCAAGCTCATGCCCGGTCGAGATATGAAGTTCCGACAAGTTCTATAGTTGTAAGATGGAGGAAAACAGTTCACAAGTGAACACATACTCAAAATGTCCAGGTTGCACAACCGCTGTCCCAACTGGACATAAACCTCCGGACGAGGCGGTCATTGACAGAATCCTTCATCGCCCCACCAAGCTACAAGAGCTTTGTGATGAACTACAATATGCAGGAATGGTGAAGACCATTCGAAGTATTCTCAATGTGAAGTCAGCAGAGGTTGAAATCAAGAAAGAACATCAAGTGTTGATGGTCAATAAAACCATAAGTTCAAAAAGGGCAAGGGTAAGAAGAACTTCAAGAAGGACGGCAAGGATGTTGCCGCCTGCAAGCAAGTTGCCGGAAGAAGTCAAAGAATGGACCCAAGCCTGAGACAGAGTGCTTTTATTGCAAAGGAAGGGCCACTAGAAGCGGAACTGCCCCAAATACTTAGCGCACAAGAAGGCCGCAACACTAAAGGTATATTTGATATACATGTAATTGATGTGTACCTTACCAAGACTCGTAGTAACTCCCTGGGTATTTGATACCGTGCCGCTGTTCATATTTGTAACTCACAGCAGGAGCTGCGGAATAAACGGAGATCGGCGGCGACGAGGTGACGATGCGCGCCGGGAATGGTTCCAAGGTCGATGTGATCGCCGCCGGCACGCTACCTCTACATTTTCCTACGGGATTAGTTTTAAACCTCAATAATTGTTATTTAGTGCCAAGTTTGAGCATGAACATTGTATCGTGATCTCGCTTAATGCGAGATGGCTACTCATTTAAACCGAGAATAATGGTTGTTCTATTTATATGAGAGATATGTTTTATGGTCATGCTCCAATGGTCAATGGTTTATTCTTAATGAATCTCGAACGTAATATTACACATATTCATAGTGTGAATACCAAAAGATGTAAAGTTGATAACGATAGTCCCACATACTTGTGGTAATCGCCGCCTTGGTCACATTGGTGTCGTTTATGAAGAAGCTCCATTATGATGGACTTTAGAGTCTCTCGATTATGAATCATTTGACACATGCTAACCATGCCTTATGGGCAAATGACCAAGACTCCGTTCTCCGAACAATGGAGTGAGCAACCAACTTATTGGAAATCATACATACCGATGTGTGCGGTCCAATGAGCGTTGAGGCTCATGGAGGATATCGTTATGTTCTCACTCTCACGCATGACTTAAGTAGATATGGGTATGTCTACTTGATGAAACACAAGTCCGAGACCTTTGAAAAGTTCAAGGAATTTCAGAATGAGGTAGAGAATCAACGCCACCGAAAAATAAAGTTCTTACGATCGATCGTGGAGGAGAATATTTAAGTCACGAATTTGGTACACACTTACGGAAATGTGGAATCGTTTCACAACTCACGCCGCCGAACACCTCAACAGAACGGTGTGTCCGAACGTCGAATCGCACTCTATTGGATATGGTGCGATCTATGATGTCTCTACCGATTTACCGCTATCATTTTGGGGATACGACTAGAGACAGCTACATTCACTTTAAATAGGGCACCGCCTAAGTCCGCTGAGACGACACCGTATGAATTATGGTTTGGAAATAAACCTAAGTCGTCGCTTCTAAAAGTTTGGGGATGCGATGCTTATGTCAAGAAACTTCAACCTGAAAACCTCGAACCCAAGTCGGAAAATGCGCCTTCATAGGATACCCTAAGGAAACCATTGGGTATACCTTCTACCTTAGATCCGAAGGCAAGATTTTGTTGTTAAGAACGGATCCTTTCTCGAAAAGAGTTTCTCTCGAAAGGAGTAAGTGGGAGGAAAGTACAACTCGATGAAGTACTACCTCTTGAACCGGAAAGTAGTGCAGCTCAGAAAATGTTCTGTGGTGCCTACACCGACCGGAGAGGAGATTAATGATGATGATCAAGGTACTTCGATCAAGTTGCTACTTGAACTCAGAGGTCCACTAGGACACGCTCCGCACTGCAGTGGTACGGCAACCCTGTCCGGAAATCATGTTGTTAGACAACGTGAACCTTCGAACTATGAAGAAGCGATGACGGGCCCGGATTCCAACAAATGGCTTGAAGCCATGCAATCCGAGATAGGATCCATGTATGAAAACAAAGTATGGACTTTGACAGATTTGCCGATGATCGGCGAGCGATAGAAAACAAATGGATCTTTAAGAAGAAGACGGACGCGATGGTAATGTCACCATCTATAAAGCTCGACTTGTCGCTAAGGGTTATCGGCAAGTTCAAGGGATTGACTACGATGAGACTTTCTCTCCCGTAGCGAAGCTTAAGTCCGTCCAATCATGTTAGTAATTGCCGATACTATGATTATGAGATATGGCGATGGACGCCAAAACGGCATTCCTTAATGGTTATCTTAAGGAAGAGCTGTATATGATGCAGCCGGAAGGTTTTGTCGATCCTAAAATGCTAACAAAGTATGCAAGCTCCAGCAATCCATTTATGGGCTGGTGCAAGCATCTCGAGTTGGAACATTCGCTGTGATGAGATGATCAAAGCGCTTAGTTTATGCAGACTTATGGAGAAGCCTCATACATAAGAAAGTGAGTCTGAGCTCAGAGCATTTCTCATATTATATGTAGATGACATACTTTTATTGGGAAATGATATAGAACTCTTGGACAGCATTAAGGCCTACTTGAATAAAAGTTTTTCAATGAAGGACCTTGGAGAAGCTGCTTATATATTAGGCATCAAGATCTATAGAGATAGATCGAGACGCCTCATAGGTCTTTCACAAAGCACATACCTTGATAAGATTTTGAAGAAGTTCAAAATGGATCAGTCCAAGAAAGGGTTCTTGCCTGTATTGCAAGGTGTAAGATTGAGCTCGCTCAATGCCCCACCACAAAGAAAAGATAAAGAAGAGATGAGCTGCCATCCCTATGCCTCGCCATAGGTTCTATTATGTATGCCATGCTGTGTACTGACCTGATGTAAACCTTGCCGTAAGTTTGGTAGGAAGGTACCAAAGTAATCCCAGCAAGGAACACCGGACAGCGGTCAAGAATATCTGAAGTACCGAAAAGGACAAAGGACATGTTTCGTTTATGGAGGTGACGAAGAGCTCGTCAGAAGGGTTACGCCGACGCTAGCTTCGACACAGATCCGATGACTCTAAGTCACAAACCGGATACGTATATGTTGAATGGTGGAGCAGAAGCTGGTGCAGCTGCAAGCGAGCGCCGTGGTGGGATCTACATGTGAAGCGCAGGCATGGCAGCCTCGAGGCAGCGATGAAGCAATTTGGGAGAAGGAGTTCATCACCCACCTAGGAGTCATAACCAATGCGTCGGGCCGATGAAACTCTTCTCGGACAACACCGAGCTATTGCACTTGCCAAGGAGCCCAGGTTTCACAAGAAGACCAGCACATCAAGTTGCCGCTCAACTCCATCCGTGAAAATGTTCAAGATGGAGACATAGAAATTTGCAAAGTGCATACGGATCTGAATGTCGCAGATCCGCTGACTAAATCTCTTCCATGAGCAAAACATGATCAACACCGTAACTCTATGGGTGTTCGGTTCATCACAATGTAACTAGATTATTGACTCTAGTGCAAGTGGGAGACTGTTGGAAATATGCCCTAGAGGCAATAATAAAAGGATTATTATTATATTTCCTTGTTCATGATGATTGTCTTTATTCATGCTATAATTGTATTATCCGGAAATCGTAATACACGCCTGAATACATAGACCACAATATGTCCCTAGTGAGCCTCTAGTTGACTAGCTCGTTGATCAATAGATAGTCATGGTTTTCGACTATGGACATTGGACGTCAATGATAACGGGATCACATCATTAGGAGAATGATGTGATGGACAAGACCCAATCCTAAGCATAGCACAAGATCGTAGTTCATTTTCCTAGAGCTTTTCCAATGTCAAGTATCTCTTCCTTAGACCATGAGATCGTGTAACTCCGGATACCGTAGACGAGTGCTTTGGGTGTACCAAACGCCACAATGTAACTGGGTGACTATAAAGGTACACTACGGTATCTCCGAAAGTGTCTCATTGGGTTGACACGGATCGAGACTGGATTTGTCACTCCCAGACATGAGAGGTATCACTGGGCCCACTCGGTAGTGCATCATCATAATGAACTCAAAGTGACCAAGTGTCCGGTCACGGATCATGCATTACGGATGCGAGTAAAGTGACTTGCGGTAACGAGATTGAACGGGTATTGGGATACCGACGATCGAATCTCGGGCAAGTAACATACCGATTGAGAAAGGGAATAGTATACGGGTTGCTTGAATCTCGACATCGTGGTTCATCCGATGAGATCATCGAGGAGTGTGGGAGCCAACATGGGTATCCAGATCCCGCTGTTGGTTATTGACCGAGAGCCGCCTCGGTCATGTCTACATGTCTCCGAACCCGTAGGGTCTACACACTTAAGGTTCGGTGACGCTTAGGGTTATTAGGAAGACTTGTATGTGATTACCGAATGTTGTTCGAGTCCCGATGAGATCCCGGACGCCACTAGGAGTTCGGAATAGTCCGGGGTAAAGATTTATATAATGGAAGTCATCATACGGTCACCGAAAGGTTCGGGGCATATCGGTATTGTACTGGGGCCACCGGAGGGGTTCCGGGGGTCCACCGGGAGGGGGCCACCTCTCCCGGAGGGCCTTATCGGCTGTATGAGGAAGGGACCCAGCCCAAAGTGGGCTGGGGAGCCACTCCCCCTAGGGCCCATGAGCCTAGGGTTGGGGAACCCCGAGGGGCGCCCCTTGCTTGGGGGCAAGCCCTCCCTCGTCGCCGCCCCCTCTAGATCCCATCTAGAGGGGCCGCCCCTTCTCCCTTCCCCTATAAATAGAGGGGCGAGGGAGGCTGCAACACACTTCAAGGCGCAGCCCTCCCTCCCAACACCTCTCCTCCTCCGCGTGTGCTTGGCGGCCTCGCCGAGAACTGTCACCCATCACCACCACGCCGTCGTGCTACTGTTGGAGCCTTCTTCCAACCTCTCCTTTCCCTTGTTGGATCAAGAAGGAGGAGACGTCGTCTGCTCCGTGACGTGTGTTGAACGCGGAGGTGCTGTCCGTTCGGCACTTGGTCATCGGTGATCTGAATCACGGCGTGTACGACTCCAACATCACCGTTCCCTTGAACGCTTCCGCACGCGATCTACAAAGTGGTATGTAGATGCAATCTCTCTCCCATGACTCGTTGCTTAGATGAACTCATAGATGGATCTTGGTGAAACCGTAGGAAATTTTTTTATTTTCTGCAATGTTCCCCAACAGTTTTAGCTTTCTCCACTGAGGTGCTTAACCCAGCTCAACCGGGGCACAATCGCAGTGGTTCTCCCAGCGCTACCTTAGCCGATATAACGGAACGTAAGGTACCAAATCATGGTAGCCGGGCAAACCCAACTATTGACCAAAGAGATGATTCGGAGCCGATCCATATAATGCTTTAAGTTCGGGGTGCCGCACTTGTGAAAGTGTTCGGACTTATCACACCATATTGTGGGGTACTCAAGACCCTGGTGTATTGCCCGTACCAAAGTGTACGGTTGCACAATGTCATAAGTGAACATATATATAGAAAAAAGGGAATTCAATAATAGGCAGAACCTATATATTTTTTATTCAAAAGGACTGCACTAAGAGCAGAACGATACAAATAGTGTGATAAGCAAGGGACATGCCTTTTTAACATGTCTCCCTCCAGGGGGAAGCCACGGATGGTGTGTAAAACAGATATATTGCTCGTAATAGAGACCACCTGGACACTCGACGTACCTTTCTGCTTCCCTAGCTGTTGCATCGTGTGTTCTGCGATTCTGATGCCGGACAAGGCTTCGTGAGAACAGAGTCCTGAAAGTAAAAAGAAAAAAAAAGAATGACACAATCGGGAGCCCCTGGTGCGGTTGAGCCGCATTCTGGGAATGCCGTGGTCGTGCTACTTCCCCTATGCCCATGGTATTTCCAGAGCATAATTATGTACGCGTAATACTGGTTTCACAATTTCGCGAGGGCTGGGGCTTGGGCCGCATTGCTATGCGTGCTCGAAACGTTCCAGGCGGTCTTGTTGTAGGTTACTCCGGGCGCGCTTGTTGGTGTCCGGACGTTTAATAGCAGGACTCGAGAATTGCCTTAAGAGGCTGCTATGTACTTCCACCGCGAGGGCCGCCGTATGCTCCTCCGTCCGGAGGGAGCGCTCGGTGTTTCCATTGACCGTAATGACTCCTCGAGGACCTGGCATCTTGAGCTTGAGATATGCGAAAGCGGCACCGCATTGAACTTTGCAATGCGGTTCGTCCGAAAGCAAAGGCATGATAGCCGCCATGAACGGAACTATGTCGAAGATTAACTCGCCCGAAGTTATCCGGGATCCAAGACCACTTCAAGTGTAATCGAGCTCGCATAGTTGGCCTCTACACTGGTATGACGCTTTGAAGGTCGTCTTCATGGGTTTAATCCTTGATGGGTCTATGCCCATTTTGCGACCGATCCTCGATAAAGCAGGTTCAAGCTGCTGCCGCTGTCCATTAGGACTCTAGTGAGGTGAAACCGCCAATGATTGGGTCTAGAACCAATGCGCGAATCCGCCATGGCGGATGCTAGTGGGTTGTCCTTCGATCAAAAGTGATCGGGCAGAAGACCACGGGTTGAACTTTGGGGCGATCGCTCCATCACATATACGCCCCTTAGTGCACGCTCGCCCCTTTTGGGTATATGGGTTGCGATATCATGTTCACCGTCCGCACTTGCGGGGGAAGCCCTTCGTCCTCTATTGTTCGGCAGCCGGGCCTCCTTGTCGCCGCGCTATGCAGGCCCTTGTCATTGTTTTCGGCATTTAACTTGCTCGCCTGCTTGAACACCCAACAATCCCTGTTGGTGTGATTGGCTGCTTTTGGGTGCCATGTATCCGCACGAGCGATCGAGTATTCGGTCCAAATTGGACGGGCCCGAGTATTTCTTTTAAATGGCTTTTTCCACTGACCGGTTTAGAGCCTCTGAATCCGCATTGACCGCCGATCCTCGCCGTTATCACCGCACGCGGCATTTGTGCTTGTTGCGACGCCGACCGCCATCGCTGTCCTTGGTATCCGAATTACTGTGGCTCTTGGTCATGTTGTTACTACGAGCTAGCCAGCTGTCCTCTCCCATGCAAAAGCGGGTCATGAGTGTTGTGAGGGCTGCCATGGATTTCGCTTTTCCGCCCTAGGTGCGGGCAAGCCACTCGTCGTGGATGTTGTGTTTGAAGGCTTCAAGGGCCTCGCATCCGGACAATCGACGATTTGATTTTTCTTGGTTAGGAACCGTGTCCGTAATTGTCCGCCGATTCCTCTGGCTGCTGAATTATGTGGCTTAGGTCATCGGCGTCTCGTGGTTGCACATATGTGCCCTGGAAATTGTCGAGGAATGCGGCTTCCGTGTCTTCCCAACAACCAATTGACTCACCGGCAAGCTGTTAAGCCAATGCCGGGCTGGTCCTTAAGCTTGACCGGAGGTATTTGATGGCGTGTAGATCATCACCGAGGGCCATGTGGATGTGAAGGAGATAGTCCTCATCCAAACCGTAGGATCTGTTGTGCCATCGTATGATTCAATGTTTACAGGTTTGAAACCCTCAGGGATTTGATGATCCATCACTTCATCTAGGAAGCATAGTGGGTGTGCGGCGCCTCTGTATTGGTCTATATCACGACGCAGATCAAATGAGCTTTGTCTACTGTGTTCGGCCCGGCCGGAGTTGCCATATCCGGCGTGACGGTTATCGTCACGTGTTGTTGGGCGCCCACGTGATCCATAGATCAATCTTGTCTGCCTTGCCTTATCCTCCAATATATCTCGCAGGTTCGGCGATTTCCCGTGCCTTTGTATTTTTGAGAGGCGACGGGTGCGGCTTGAATTGAGGGCCGAGAGGCCTCTCTCCGTCATGCCACGAGGTGTCCAAATACCATATCATGCCTCGGTGATGTAGGTTTAGGTGCTTCCTCCTCTAATCGGGTAGCAGCCCGCCTTGGGTAGTTTCTTGAGGGCGCCGAGTTCATACTCTTCGCCGCAAGGACTTCATCCATCCGTCAGCCTAGCAAATCTTGGTCACTCTAAGCTGTTGCTGCTTTTTCTTGAGGCTGCTTGCCGTGGCTATGAGCCTGCGCTTGAAACGCCTTGTTCGACGGGATCTCAGCACGACGATTAATTGCCGTCGCCGAGGCTTGCCTCATCTTTGGAGGGAGGTATGTAGTTATCGTCCTCTACCCCTTTTTCTGCCGCTCTCTCATGAGGGCTGGCTTCTCCATCCTCCTACGTTGAATCTTGCTGGAGGGGGTTGTCTTCGGCACTGTCCGGGGTGTTATTACCTCCCGTGCCGGAATCACCGTTTTTGCTGTGGCAGGATTTAGAGCGGTGCCGCTGACGCCGATGCTTAAGCTGTTTCTTCGAGGGGTCATCCTCCGCTGTTCCATCGCCATTCCCATCTTTTGGGATGTCCACCATGTATATGTCATATGACGAGGTGGCCTTGCAGTACCCTGTGGGCACTGGTTCTTGGTCGTCTCATGCATCGTTGTCCATACCGTCGATGTCTTCGGAGTCAAAGTCGAGCATGTTGGTTAAATCATCGATAGTGGCTACGAAGTGGGTGGTGGGTGGGCTTTGATTTTCTTTGTCGTCCGCATCCCAACATTCCTGACCATAATCCGGCCAGGGCTCTCCTGATAAAGAGAGAGACTTTAGTGAATTCAGAATGTCGCCAAAGGGCGAGTGCTGAAAGATGTCCGCGGCAGTGAATTCCATGATCGGCGCCCAATCGGATTCGATTGGCAGGGGCGCGGGAGGCTCGGAGTTCGGAGAGGAGTCCGGCGCCTTGGAGTCACGAGCTTCGCAAAGGACGGGGTAGGTGTACGGCTCAATCGCCGTAGAGATCCCAGCCCCCGAGGCGGTGTCCAGCCACCTGTCCTCGATCGGCGGGTCGGCTCCGGAGCTAAAGGTCGGAGCGGACTGTGCGCCTCCGTGACACCGTCCGTGGCAGAGATAGATAATGCCCTTCGTGATAAAGGCGGCGACTTGGCTGTGGCTCGAACCCGTCAAGATCATGTCTCCGTGGATGTCGGCCGTAGTTCAAACTTCCTAATCTCGACTCGATGGCTGTGGGCGAGCTTTCAATCTGCTCCGGATGTCCAAGCGAATTGGCCCGTAGTGCAAAGCCGCTGAATACGAAGATCTGTCCGGGAGAATGGTCTCACCCTGGAGCGCATCGTTGTTGATGATCGGAGGAGCCATCGGGCCTACTCTCAATGAAAGCACCAATGTCGGTGTCAAACCGCGGATCTCGGTAGGGGGTCCCGAATCTGTGCGCCTAGGCGGATGGTAACTGGAGACAAGGGACACGATGTTTTACCTGTGTTCGGGCCCTCTCGATGGAGGTAAAACCCTACCCCGCTTGATTAATATTGATGATATGGGTAGTACAAGAGTAGATCTACCACGAGATCGAGAGGCTAAACCTAGAAGCTAGCCTATGGTATTATTGTTGTTCGTCCCCACGGACTAAAACCCTCCGGTTTATATAGGCACCGAATAGGGTTAGGGTTACACGTAGTCGGTTACAATGGTAGGAGATCTACATATCCGATCGCCAAGCTTGCCTTCCACGTGAAGGAAAGTCCCATCCGACATGGGACGAAGTCTTCAATCTTGTATCTTTATAGTCCAGAGTCCGCCAAAGGTTATAGTCCGCTATCCTGACACCCTCTAATCCAGACTCCTCACACGCCCATAACCTTCCCTCGTTGGAGGTACCACCGTGAGGCATGAAAACGGATCAATAAAGGCCTTCGTGATAAAGGCAAATGTGGTTGCCTTTGGGAAAAACTCGATTCAATGGCACCATGACCCGATCAACGATATCTTATAGTTGAGTTATTATCAGGTTTAACTCAAGGTAAAAGAACCAAAGGTCATGATATGCCATGAAAATGCAACCTTACAATATGCATCACATATTATCGTAAATAAATGGATCAACCTCATCAAGTATTTCACTAACCATAATCATCAAAGAAACCTATACCACTTCTCCGGTTATTATAATTCAACAAACTTAACAATGATATTAACTAAAAACAATCCATTTTCTCACTTAAGAAAATATTAACCAAACTAGTCTTTTTTTCATAGTCATTTTATTGTTACATAACCAAATATTACTTCTCTTGACGTAAACTAACTTAGTTAGTCTCGCATCACTATAAACTAAGCACACCAAACAAAACAAGCATTCAATGTAAATAAATATTTATTTAATTGATTTAAATGCATGAACTAAATCATTATTCAAGCTTGAAAATCACAAATATTGAGATGGCACCATGAAAATGTTGATGTGGCTTGCCTTAGTGCGAGATGAGGTTCACACTCCTCCTAGTGATCCTCAAGACAAGCTTCACCTTCCTAAAATAATTAAAAACAGAGAAAGAAAATATCAAGAAACACTCTAAAAATCACCAGAAAATCTAGACGGCAAATGAAAATCTTATTTTTTGGTGGGCTGCTAGATCTTTCCATTAAGAACACAATGCAAAAAGAATCACTTCATTTGGACATAAGGTTAAAAAGTTGTGGCTATTTGAAGTTCTTTGGATAATTTGAATTAAATTTGAATAAAACAGAAACCAGGGGGTGACGTCGATGGCATATTCTTTGAATACGCCTCCACTGCACTGCCGGGCGCGAGGAGAGAGGTCGACAGTGGGCCCCACTGCTGTGTGAGTGGGAGAGGGAGAGAAACAGAGCGCGGTGAGGCTTCCCCGAAGCTCACGCCGAGGAGGGCTCCTTGGCCTGATCCAGAGGGATAGAACTCGAGAGGAGGTCGAGGCGCACCTGCCCGTACCCGTAGAATAGCTAGAGGTGGTCGGACGGGGTCGGAACGAGCTTCTCCAGCGGCGGCAGGAAGCAGTGGTCGCCGGAGTTGGAGACGACGGCGATGTGGGGCTGCACCAGGGGCTCCAACGGGGTCGGACGGCACCAATGAAGCACCACGGAGGCTCTGGAAGAGTGGCTTGAGCTCGGGAGGGGCTGGAACAAAGGGGCGAACTGCTGGGATCGCCAAGCAGCTCGAGTCAGGGACGGCGTGCCCGAGGCCTGCTTGGCCGGGCTGCGGCTTTTACTATGTTGTGGAGTGTGTAGGGTGGGTTGGTGATGCTCGAGAAGGCTGGGGTGGCCGATTATAGGCGCAGCAAGGAGGGGATCGGCTCGCCAGAGGGCTTCGGACATGACGCCGGGCACGAACGACGCCGGTGAGAGGCGGAGTAGGCGACGCAGTTCACACGGGCACTGTGGGAGGGCGGAGATGAACACAGGGGCGGGGGTCGCGATAAGCACAGTGGCGCGACACACTATTGGGTTGGCTGGGTCGTACCCGTGCTCGCTGCAGCGAGCTCCGGCATCGGCGAGCACCAGCGAGGAGTTAACGGCGTCGGGACGGCGATTGTGGCGAGGTTTGGCAAGGCGCGATAGGATGGGAAGCGAACATGCACTGAACAGAGCACGCGGCGGCATCCAGAGCGCGCCGAGTAGCATATTGGCATCATGCACACGTGTGGTCACCACATGAACTCTGGCATAGAGCCACGACTTGCCATAAATTCATGTCTGGCATGTTGTTCTTAGTGGTTTGGGTCGTTCCAGCACTTTGAGTTGAGTCCAGGGGTTGTGTGTGCGTGGTTTACTTCATGGTAAGTTTCTGGTCAGTAACTTGTGGAGTTAACTGTGAGTGATCTAGTAAGAGTTGGGGGCTAAGCTTAGGGGTTTAGCAATCACTTAGGAAGGTAATGATGCTCAAGAAAAATCAGCCTCATCAGATCAAGGAAACATATACTTGCTGTAGAAGCTGCCTTTTCTGACCAGAATAGAAAAGATTTCCTATAGCAAAAATATTCCAAAAAGTGATGCAATATTTTCTGTCAGGAAGGTGCCCTAGGGTTCCAAGAATATTTGGGAATTTTCTTAGATTTTTTGGGCAAATAAAATGGGGTTTGCTTTGGAGCATATGTTGGCGAGTAGGGTTTTTGAAGAGAAAATGAATATTTTTCATTTAAGAAAAATATTCCTATGATTATTTTGGATTAATCAGAGAAGAAATGATGGCTTGAGGGAGAGGTGAGCCTCTTGGGTGAAAATCATGGGTATGCCCAAGGGTTTAAGTCCAACTGAAATGATTCAAAAACCAAAATTCAAATAAAAAGGCTATCAAAATCAGAAAAAGAAGAGGGGGCAAAAACCAGGCTGTCACAAACCTCCCCCACTTAAGATGAATCTCGCCCTAGAGATTTGGTTGCTCGGGAAAACAATTCTAGATAGGTTGCCTTTAGAAATTCCTCTGCTCCCAAGTTGCCTCTTCCTCTGTGTGATGCTCCCACTGAACCTTATAAAACCTTATCGCTTTACTACGAGTGACCCTTTCCATTTCATCCAATATTCTGAACGGTTTCTCCTCATATGTTAAATCCTTAGCCAGCTCTAATTCTGACATATCAGTCTTTTTCTCTGGAGGCAATATACATCGTCTTAGTTGTGTGACATGGAACACATTGTGCACTTCTGACAATTCCGGGGGCAATTCCAACTGATATGCAACAGTACCCACTCTGGACATAATTTGGAACTGACCAATATACCTGGGTGCCAATTTTCCGCGAGTCTAAAATCTTTTGACTCCTTTCATAGGGCTGACTCAGAGGTATACATGCTCTCTGGGTTCAAAACTGATCTGTTGCATCGTAATAACTCTTCTATCAGGATTTAGCCAATTGCAATCTGTCTCAGATTTCCTTGACTTGCTTTTCAACTTCCATCATGAGATCAATTCCGAAAATGCGGCTATCTCTAGTTTCAGACCAATTTAACGGAGTGCGGTACTTATGGCCATACAGAGCTTCATAAGGTGACATCTTTAGACTGGTCTGGAAGCTGTTGTTGTCAGAGAACTCGGCATACGGCAGACAATCTTCCCATTTAGGTCCTTGGGCCAAAGCACATGCTTGAAGCATATCTTCGAGTATTTGGTTTACACGTTCAGTCTGCCCATCTGTCTGAGGATGATAAGCTGTGTTGTACTTTAGCACGGTCCCCAAAGCTTGATGAAGACGTGACCAGAAAGCTGAGGTAAAAAGTGACCCTCTGTCGGAAGTGATCGTTCTTGGTACTACATGCGCATCGACTATTCGGACACATACAACTGTGTGAGCTGATCGGATCGATGAGTGGTTTTGATGATAATAAAATGACGTACCTTGGTCAATGTGTCCACTACGACCCATACTGCATCGTTGCCTCGGTGAGTCCTTGGTA
Source organism: Aegilops longissima (assembly GCA_021605205.1). Classification (NCBI taxonomy): domain Eukaryota; kingdom Viridiplantae; phylum Streptophyta; class Magnoliopsida; order Poales; family Poaceae; genus Aegilops; species Aegilops longissima. The sequence goes on from CM038679.1 coordinate 78,647,518, forward strand.
ATCCTGTAATAAAATCCATACAGACATCATCCCACTTCCATTGCGGAATGGGCAAAGGTTGGAGGAGTCCGGTGGGTTTCTGGTGTTCTGCCTTCACTTTGTTGCATATGTCGCAATAAGCCACAAAATAGGCGATGTTTTTCTTCATCCCATCCCACCAGAATATCTGCCGAAGGTCTTCGTACATTTTGGTACCTCCGGGGAGAATGGAATACAAAGATTCATGTACTTTCGTCAATACCTTCTTTCTTAAGTCTGCTTGATTCGGTACACAAATCCTTATGCGGAACCTTAGTGTACCTTGCTGACCCTTAGAGAAATCTTGTGTCTGGCCTTCCAACATACGCTTCATATGTTTTTGTAGCACTGGGTCATCTGACTGGGCCTTGTGGATCTCATCCTTGAGGGTAGGAGTAACTTCCATCATATTAGCAAGACCAGTATCAGTAATGACCAGATTGAGCTGAGTGATCTCTTTCTGAAGTTCGGGAGGCAAGGACTCCATCATGGTATTCAGACTGGCAGGCTTGCGGCTGAGTGCATCGGCGAGCACGTTGGCCTTACTCGGATGATATTTAATTCCAAGATCATAATCCTTGACTAATTCGAGCCATCTTGGTTGGCTGAGGTTTAAGTCTGGCTGAGTAAATATATACTTGAGACTTTTGTGGACGGTAAATATTTGACACCTTTTTCCAATGAGGTAGTGTCTCCAAACTTTTAGAGCATGAACAACCGCGTCCAACTCCAAATCATGAGTAGGATAGTTCCCTTCGTGGGGTCATAGCTGTCGAGATGCGTATGCTACAACTTTGCCATCTTGCATGAGTACGCATCCAAGACCTTGCCTGGAAGCGTCATAGTACACATCAAAGCTGCGGTAGATGTCCGGAAGAGTCAACACATGTGTTGTTGTCAGTCGGGTTTTTAGCTCATTGAAACTTTTCTCACAGCCCTCATCCATTCAAATTTCATATCTTTCTTGAGAAGCTGTCATTGGCTTGGAAATCTTAGAGAAACCTACGGTAGTACTCGCTAATCCAAGGAAACTCTGGATTTGGGATACTATCGTCGGTGCCATCAAATCAAGCACGTCCTTCACCTTACTTGGATCCACGGCTATACCTTCTTCTGACAACACATGCCCAAGGAATCCAACTTGCTTGAGCCAAAACTCACATTTACTGAATTTGGCGTATAGTTGATGGTCACGGAGTCTTTGTAAGACATCTCTGAGGTGTCCCTTGTGCTCTTCTTCACCTTTTGAGCATATTAGGATATCATCGATGAAGACCACGACAAATTTATCCAGGAAATCCATGAATACTTTGTTCATCATATGCATGAAGAAAGCAGGGGCATTGGTGAGACCGAATGACATAGCGGTATATTCATAAAGACCGTATCGGGAACGCGGTTTTAGGAATATCTTCCTTTTTGATCTTGAGTTGGTGGTACCCAGTCCTTAAATAAAATTTGAGAATACATTTTCCCAATCGAGTTGATCAAATAAATCATCAATCCCGGTAGTGGATATTTGTTTTAATCGTGACATCATTCAGTCGACGGTAATCCACACATACAGAGACTACCATCTTTCTTGTCCACAAATATTGCGGGTGATCCCCATGGTGAAGAGCTTGGACGGATATAAACTTTCTAGAGCATCTCATCAAGCTGTTTCTTTAACTCCACTAATTCGATGAAGGCACCGATAAGACTTCTTGTATAACGGCGCGGTCCCGGGCACAAGATCAATTGCAAACTCAAGCTCTTGGTCTCGCAGCATTCCTAGCAATTCTTTAGGGAATACATCGGGAAATTCACTGCCATAGGAATTAATCCCAATTCTTCAGCCATAGTGGTGAAGACTATTTCTTTCTTGGGTATGCTTCAAGGGCATAGAATTTTGTAGTCCGCTCTTCCCGACTTGTTAAGGTGACTTCTCCGTCGTGCGCTTAATGCATACTTGGTATTGGGTTAACCAATTCATTCCCAAAATAATGTCCAACTTGGCGGACTCGATGACTATCAAGGAAGTTGGAAAACAGACTCCTTTGATATCGATTTCCAAATTACGGCAAACCAGATTGCTTCTGAGCAAAGATCCCGGGGATTGTACCATCATATTCTTTCTCAAAATCGAACAAGGAAATTTGTTTTGGGCAACAAAACTCCATGAAATAAAAGAGTGGGAAGACCCAGAGTCAAATAAAATTATTGCAGGTATGTTATTAATAGGAAACATACCAATGACGACTTCGGGGTCCTCTTGGGCTTCGTCTATGGAGAGGTGATGAACTTGCCCTTTGATGGTTTGCTGGATGGGGTACGGCCCCATATGGTTGACTTGTGGCCTGAATGGAGCATTTGTCTTGCCGTTTTTGGGACACCGTCTTGCATAATGTCCGGTTTGTCCACAACTGAAACAAGAATTGTTGCGCTGACACTCTTCTCGCACCGGGCTAGTTACGACGTTCTTGACTTGGGTAGTGGTCTTGTTAACATTCTGCTGCCAATTGGGCTTGTACTCTACCTGAGTGTGCTGCCAAGTACGAGCCTTCTGCATTGGCCGACCATCCTTCTTAGGATCAAACTTGCGCCAGGATCATTATTGAAGACTTGCTATCATGTACAAGCTTGTGCTCCCTTTCAGCAATGAGGGCCTTTTTTACCGTAGTTTGGAAGTCCAGGAAATCAAACATACTGAGAGTGCATCAGAGTTGCTGGTTTAGTCCTCCAAGAAATCAGTCAACCTTCCTTTCTTATGTGGCCACATCATAGAGGGAATAATGGGCCAAATGATTGAACTTATGTAGATACTCACCAATGCATATGCTTCCTTGGGTGAGCGCGAGGAATTCACACCGCTTGACCTTCATAATACTAACAGAATATGGTATTTATGAAATGATCCTTGAATTTTGTCCAAGTGATTTCTTCATCCGCAGCCACATGGCTTCCAGATTATCCCACCATATAGCGGCAGCTCCTTCGAGATAATGCACAACAAACGGAACCTTGTCATCTTCTTCAGTACGAGCAATCTCAAGCTTTTCTCAATAGTCGTAACCAATCGTCGGCTTCCAAGGGATCAATAACTTGACTGAAACTGGGAGGCTTGGTTCTTTGAAAATCTGACAGTTTGGAGTGATGACCGTTCTGATTTCCATTTTTCCCAACCATAGCTTGTACACTTTTTAATAATTCAACCAGATCGTTATTCCTTCTTTCCTCAAACATGCGCAAAATTGGCTCGGCGGAGGGCGGATGTGGCGGTGGAGGCGGTGGTGGATTGTACGGCTCGGGGGAATGTCCTGCCTGTCATGCTGAGCGGCGAACATGGACATCCTCACAAGCATGACTGCTGCTTCCTCCCCGCGTCATCCTATTATTTGTTTTTCCCTAAATGAGCAACATCCAAAATAATGGGGAAAAGCCAGCGACAAAACCCGAAAGAAACGAAAATGGAATATCAAAGAAAAACACGGCGAATAATAAAAAGTTCCAACATAATTATACATAGACTCATACATGAAAGATAAATACCATGATATGTTCGACTACTCTCATACATGAAACGGAACATCATGACTTGTACGACTACATCCGTACATCACCACGATAATCGCGGATACTCGAACGCCTAGCGCCTCGCTGGTCCCCGGGTTCTTCCTCAAGGGGAATCGGATCTCGAATCGATGACATTAACCGAGGCCTCCGGGTTAAAGGTAACACGACGACGCTGCCTCAAGGCCTCTCACTCCAGAGAAGGTGCATGATGAGGTTGGAGCATCGGGGCTACAGGGGTAGCGAGAAGGGAAACCCCACTCAGCAGGAGCACTGAGGGGGGTCACGGTTGAGGGAGACCTGGATTAGGGGGTCGTCGGACAGCCGGACTATATCCTTTGGCCGGACTGTTGGACTATGAAGATACAAGATTGAAGACTTCGCCCCGTGTCCCGTGGGACTCTCCTTACATGGAAGGCAAGCTTGGCAATTGGATATGTAGATCTCCTCCTTGTAATCGACTGTAAACCCTAGCCCTCCGTGTCTATATAAACCGGAGGGTTTAGTCCGCTTGACAACAACAATCATAATCATAGGCTAGCTTCTAGGGTTTAGCCTCTATGATCTCGTGGTAGATCAACTCTTGTAATACTCATATCATCAAGATCAATCAAGCAGAAGTAGGGTATTACCTCCGCCGAGGGCCCAACTGGTAAACATTGTGTCCCCGCCGCCTGCTACCATCCGCCTTTAGACACAAAGTTCGGGACCTCTACCCGAGATCCACCGGTTTTGACACCCATAACGGTCGAGGTGCCCGAGCTACTCGGAGGAGTAACCGGGAAACAAAGAAGCTAGAACCGGTGGAATATAAGGAGTAAATCCCATAGACGGTGGAGGGATAGGACCTAGCGGCTACTAAAGTAGTGCAAGCACGAAGTCAGCTCTCGAGCCAGCTCGTGAATCGTAAAGTAACTAGCAGTGATATAACAAGAAAGGTATAGCAGCGCTATCAAACTCCGGATCATTGATAGAAACGGCACCACCATTGTCGCAAGGATAGATAGTAGTGGAAACCTAGGTGAGTCTCGCATCCGACCTCAAGTATAACGCAGCTCGGCGAGGACCTCAAATGCAGCAAACTAGACAGCCGAGAAGCAAAGGAAGCAAAACCGCTTCCCGGAGGTACGAGTGTAAGAGCTTGAGGATGAACTGCACGAGTAACCACGGCGTGATACTCGATATCGAGTTCGCTAGATGTTTCCCGACACCCGATACATCGGGTCATCACCGTGAGGGTAGAGGTGGCGCCATACATTCAAGAAGGTGCGCGCGGTATCGGCAAAGAGCTCCAACCGCACGGATACTGATAAAGGAACCATCTACACTCACAGCCATCGCTTGGTTAGAAATAAAAACGAGTGCATGCAATGCAATAATCAGCTACAAACACTATCGGCACTCAATGCTACTCGACTAACGCCCAATTAACACGCCGGTAGTCCGGGCGGTCCTACAGCCAAGGCGGCTCGATACCAAGCTGCCAGGCACCCCAACTCGTAGAAACCGGTTTACCTTACATTGCCAGCCCAAGGACCATGTCTTCCGCAACACACAACATCTCGGTACAGAAAACAACCGCTTTTGTAGGGAAAAGGAAGGTGGCCACCGAAGTGCCGAAGAGGCCCTATCCAAGAAAATAACGAGAGGAGGGAACCCCCCAAAGAATAGGCTGATCCCTTCGGTGGAAACACTTCCCCTTTGCCGGCCCCCCCCAGGAAAGCCCAAAGGTCAACCCAGGGAAAAAAGGTGGGAAAGGAAAAAACGGGAAAATGTTGGGCGCCCCAAACCCCTAGGGGCCCCTCCAAACCGAAAAGGCCTTTCCCTTTGAAAACCCGAAAACCACAATGAAGCCCACCAATGAAGGGCTTTCTGGAAAAGAAAAGGTTGGCCGGAAAAAGCCCTTTTCGGAGGGGCCCCCTGGAAAAACCGGTTTTTTTTGGGGAGAAAAAAACCCCCGCCCAAAGAAAAGAATCTCCCCGGCGGGGAAGCCCTTTTCGAAAACCTTTGGGGACCCGGGGGGCCCAAAGGCCCTCCCCAGGCCTGGCCCCCTTTCCGGGCCTTTGCCCGTTTGGGCCCTTTCAACCTGCCTTCCGAAAAGAAAATTTGGGTTGGTGGATTTGGCTCGAAAGAAAAGGCCGGGGTTGAATTTATAGGGGGCCGGGAAAGGGCCCCAAAAGGAAAGAGGGGCCTTTGGGCTCCGGGGGAGGGTTTCCCTAAAGGAACCAAACGGGCGCCCGCCCTTTAAAAGCAACGCGGGGGAAGGAAAGGGGGAAGAAATAAAGTTCACGGCGGGGGGCACAGGGGGAGGTCGAACCAAAAACCATGAGGCGGGGTGGCGGATGAGGGCAAAACCCAAATTGGAAAGGGCCGGGCGGACCCCCCCGGGCTGGGTTTTGGGCCTGGGTAATTTGACCGGGGTTTGGTTTTGGCAAAAGGGGGGCCTTCGGGCCCACGGGGCGAAAGCGCCAAGGGGGAAGGAAAGTTACGGGCCCATCGGGAAAACGATGGGAGGTGGGGGCCGGGGGTTTTTGGGGCAAGGGGGCGGCGCCCAAAAAGGGGCGGAGGGGCAGGGGGCTGAAAGAGCACCCAATAAAAAAGGATCCAGGCGCCGACCAGCCATTGGCATCGGACAGCGGGTCACCGCAAACTTCCGCATAGAGCCACAACTTGCCATAAATTCGGTCCGGCTTATTCTTCTTAGTGGTTTGGGTCGCTCCAACACTTTGAGTTGAGTCCAGGGCCGGGGGTTTACTTCATGGTAAGTTTCGTCAAGAATTTGTGGAGTTAATGGGAGTGAAAAGAAGATTTGGGGGCTGAGCTTTGGGGTTTAGCAATCACTTAGGAAGGTAATGATGCTCAAGAAAAATCAGCCTCATTGGATCTAGGAAAATATGCTTGTGAAACCTTTTTTGACCGTAATTTAAAGATTTTTTCAAAAGTATTCCAAAAAGTGATGCAAATTTTTGCTTGAAGGTGCCCTAGGGTTCCAAGAATATTTTGGAATTTGCTCAAATTTTTGTGGGCAAAGAAAATGGGGTTGTTTGGAGCATATGTTTAGTAGGGTTTTTGAAGAAATGAATATTTTTCAATTAAAAAATATTCCTTGATTATTTTGGGATTAAAAGAGAAGAAATGATGGCTTGAGGGAGGGAGCCACTTGGGTGAAAAAATCATGGGTATGCCCAAGGGTTTAAGTCTAACCAAATGATTCAAAAACCCAAATTCAAATAAAAAGGCAATCAAAATCAAAAAAGAAGAGGGGCAAAAACCAGCTGTCACAATAGATCTCCAAGAACATCGAGAAGAACATTGTATTGAATATCAAAGAGAGAGAATGAGCCATCTCGAATTAGCTATGGACCCGTAAGTCGTGGTAAACTACTCACACATCATCGAATCCCCCCGGCTTTAAAAGGCCCCAAGATGGGATCTCACGAACAAAAAATTGGGGCGGTGAAAAGTATTTTGGTGTTCTCTTTCTAGGGGTCACATCCCGATAGACCATGCATTAGGGTGCATCATGTTTAAATTTCATCTGAATTTGAAATGGGGAAGGAGAAACCCCGTAACACCCCCTTTTAAAAATAACTAGGGTTTACTAAAATTTAATTCAATGAACCAAATGCCCTTCAAAATGCTCATCCTCTTTGTTTGGGTTTAAGATCCATGTCAAAGAAAGTGGACATTTTCTAGGTCACCTAAGGGTTCTAATTTTAATTCACAAATTTCTGAGAAGAGCATTTTAAATTATAAAAATATTTAAGTTTAAAAAATGTTAAACTAAAATGTTTCATGTTGGGAATATTCCAACTAGTGACCGGAACATTTTGGTAAATTTTGAAAGTGTTTTGGTATTTTTAAAACCCTAAACAGATTACGTAAAATAGAAAGAAGAAAAAAGAAAACCCATGACGCGCCCCCCCACCGCCCAGCCAAAGGGTCCCCAAAAGCCTTTTGGTGCCAGGTGGTGGTGGGCGGCAGGCAGGGCCACGACCTCCGCCCGCCCTGCCCTCCGGGACGACCCACGCCTTCCCTCAACCCCCCACCCCATTTTCCCCCCTTCCCCTGCTCCCCCCGACGCCACCGCCGCCGGGCCCCTTTGCCCCCAGACTCACCGCATGTCCCGGCTCCCGACCTCACCCCTAGCCAGCTAATCCTCGCCAAGACCCCGGGCCACATTACTCACCGAGTCCAAGGGATCCCCATTCCCCCCAGATCCTCCCCCGACGAAGCTTCCCCAGGTTCACTACAACCTAGCTACCCCTATCCTCTGCTTCTCCTTCTGCACCACAAGGCACCCACGATCGCTCAACCCACTGCCTGGGCGCCGACACACCTCCGGCCACCTTTTTAGTCACCCACTATGCCCATCGACTCACCACTCCAAGAGTCTAACCACGACCTGGGTCCGGGCCCTAACCCCTAACCGCGGTGGTGAGCCTCCGCCGCCTCGACTCGCACGCCCCTCCCCACCCTCACCCAACCACCCACCAAACCCCCGCTCACCTCTAGCTACTCAGATGCTCCCCGGCCCATTTGGAGCCCAAAGTGCAATGCATTGCCCGCCTTTCCTCGGGCCCGGGCTAGCTGAGTTGACTCACCAGGCCCTGTGACCTCCGGGCATGGGACCCTCCACTAACCTAATTAGGATTAGTTTTAATTAAAACTAATTAGTTAATCTTTGACATGGGTCCCACGGGTCAGTTTGACCCGGAACCTCTGACCCCGACGCCATGTCATTTCACCGGACGGATTAATTTAATTTGGAATTATTTTTATATACTAAAATCCGAATATAATTCAAATTTCAAATGCTTATAACTTTTATTCTATAACTCCAAATGCAAAGATTTATATATGAAAATTATCGAAAAATACACTCTATCCATTGGTACAGGTTTCATGCATGTTAAAACAAGTTAACTATGCTGATAACCAGATTAAGATTTTGCACCATTAGGACTAACTCACATGGTTCATCATTTGAACCTTTGTTCAAATGAGATCATCCCCTCCCTCCAATTTGCATTAGACCAACACACATTCTTTCCATGTCATAGCATGCATCATATTGTTGCATATAACTATGTCGAAGATTAACTCCTCGCTCGGAAGTTATCCGGGATCCGAAGACCACTTCAAGTGTGGCGAGCCTGTCTGAGTTGGCCTCTACACCTGGTATGGCGCCTTTGAAGGTCGTCTTCATGGGTTTAATCCTTGATGGGTCTATGCCCATTTTGCTTTGTATCTGATAAAGCAGGTTGAGCTCTTTGCTGCCGCTATCCATTAGGACTCTAGTGAGGTGAAATCCGTCAATGATTGGGTCTAGAACCAATGCGGCGAATCCGCCATGGCGGATGCTAGTGGGGTTGTCCCTTGATCAAAAGTGATCGGGCGGAAGACCACGGGTTGAACTTTAGGCGGCTGGCTCCATCACATATCGTCCCTTAGTGCGCTTCCGCTCCCTTTTGGGTATATGGGTTGCGTATATCATGTTCACCGTCCGCACTTGCGAAGGAAGCCCTCATCCTCTATTGTTCGACGGCAGGGGCTCCTCCTTGTCGTCGCTATCAGGCCCTTGTCATTGTTTTGGCATTTAACTTGCCTGCCTGCTTGAACACCCAACAATCCTGTTGGTGTGATTGGCTGGCTTCCGAAGTGCCATGTATCCGCACGAGCGATCGAGTATTCGGTCCAAATTGGACGGGCCCGGAGTATTTCTTTTAAATGGCTTTTTCCGCTGACCGGGTTTAGAGCCTCTGAATCCGGCATTGACTGCCGTATCCTCAGCGTTATCACCGTTAATGCGGCATTTGTGCTTGTTGCGACGCGACCTGCCACTGCTGTCCTTGGTATCCGAATTACCAGGGCTCTTGGTCATGTTGTTACTACGAGCTAGCCAGCTGTCCTCTCCCATGCAAAAGCGGGTCATGAGTGTTGTGAGGGCTGCCATGGATTTCGGCTTTTCCTGTCCTAGGTGCCGGGCAAGCCACTCGTCGTGGATGTTGTGTTTGAAGGCTTCAAGGGCCTCGGCATCCGGACAATCGACGATTTGATTTTTCTTGGTTAGGAACCGTGTCCAGAATTGTCTGGCCGATTCCTCTGGCTGCTGAATTATGTGGCTTAGGTCATCGGCGTCTGGTGGTTGCACATATGTGCCCTGGAAATTGTCGAGGAATGCGGCTTCCAGGTCTTCCCAACAACCAATTGACTCTGCTGGCAAGCTGTTAAGCCAATGCCGGGCTGGTCCTTTAAGCTTGACTGGGAGGTATTTGATGGCGTGTAGATCATCACCGAGGGCCATGTGGATGTGAAGGAGATAGTCCTCGATCCAAACCGTAGGATCTGTTGTGCCATCGTATGATTCAATGTTTACAGGTTTGAAACCCTCAGGGATTTGATGATCCATCACTTCATCTAGGAAGCATAGTGGGTGTGCGGCGCCTCTGTATTGGTCTATATCACGACGCAGATCAAATGAGCTTTGTCTACTGTGTTCGGCCCGGCCGGAGTTGCCATATCCGGCGTGGCGGTTATAAATCACGTGTTGTTGGGCCCACGTGATCCATAGATCAATCTTATCCGCCTTGCCTTATCCTCCAATATATCTCGCAGGTGCGGCGCATTTCCCGTGCCTTTGTATTTTTTGAGGCGGCGAGTGCGGCTTGAATTGAGGGCGAGAGGCCTCTCTGTCGCTGCCACGAGGTGTCCAGTCAGTCATATCATGCACTGGTGATGTAGGTTTAGGTGCTTCCTCCTCTAATCGGGGTAGCAGCCCGCGTCTTGGGTAGCTCTTGGAGGGGCGCTCGAGTTCATACTCTTGACCGCAAGGACTTGATCCATCTGTCGACTAGCAAATCTTGGTCAGCTCTAAGCATTCTTTGCTTTTCTTGAGGCTGCTTGCCGTGGCCATGAGCCTGCGTTTGAAAGCAGCTCTTGTTCGACGGGATCCTCGAGGCACGCAATTAAATGCGTCGTCGAGGCTTGCCTCATCTTTGGAGGGAGGTATGTAGTTATCGTCCTCTACCCCTTTTTCGCCGCTCTCTCATGAGGCTGGCTTCTCCATCCTCCTCGTTGAATCTTCTTTGGAGGTTGTCTTGACCTTGTCCAGGGTGTTATTACCTCCGTGCGGAATCACCGTTTTCTTTGTGGCAGGATTTAGAGCGGTGCACCGGCGCCCGATGCTTAAGCTGTTTCTTGAGGGTCATCCTCCATTTGTTCCATCGCCATTCCCATCTTTTGGGATGTCCACCATGTATATGTCATATGCGAGGTGGCCTTGCAGTACCCTGTGGGCACTGGTTCTTGGTCGTCTCATGCATCGTTGTCCATACCGTCGATGTCTTCGGGGTCAAAGTCGAGCATGTTGGTTAAATCATCGATAGTGGCTACGAAGTGGGTGGTGGGTGGGCTTTGATTTTCTTTGTCGTCCGCATCCCAACATTCCTGACCATAATCCGGCCAGGGCTCTCGATAAAAGAGAGACTTTAGTGAATTGAGAATGTCGCCAAAGGGCGAGTCTTTGAAAGATGTCATGGCGATGAATTCCATGATCGGCGCCCAATCGGATCGATTAGGCGAGGGCAGGAGGCTCGGAGTTCGGAGGAGTCCGGCGCCTTGGAGTCCTGAGCCATAAGGGCGGGGTAGGTGTGCGGCTCAATCGCCGTAGAGATCCCAGCCCGAGGCGGTGTCCAGCCACCTGCCCTCGATCGGCGCTGGTCGGCTCGAGCTAAAGGTCGGGCGGACTGCAATCGACCTCGGGACCTTGTCCGTGGCAGAGATAGATAATGCCCTTCGTGACAGTGCGGCGCACTTGGCTGTGGCTCGAACCCGTCGAAGATCATGTCTCCGTGGATGTCAGCCGTGTAGTTCAAACTTCCTAATCTGACCTGATGGCCAGGGGCGTAGCTTTCAATCTGCTCCAGATGTCCAAGCGAATTGGCCCGTAGTGCAAAGCCGCTGAATACGAAGATCTGTCCGGGGAGAATGGTCTCACCCTGGAGCGCATCGTTGTTGATGATCGGAGGAGCCATCGGGCCTACTCTCAATGAAAGCACCAATGTCGGTGTCAAAACCGGCGGATCTCGGTAGGGGTCCCGGCTGTGCGTCTAGGCGGATGGTAGCGGAGACAAGGGACACGATGTTTTACCCTGGTTGGGCCCTCTCGATGGAGGTAAAACCCTACTCCTGCTTGATTAATATTGATGATATGGGTAGTACAAGAGTAGATCTACCACGAGATCGGAGAGGCTAAACCCTAGAAGCTAGCCTATGGTATTATTGTTGTTAGATCCCTACGGACTAAAACCCTCCGGTTTATATAGGCACCGAATAGGGTTAGGGTTACACAGAGTCGGTTACAATGGTAGGAGATCTACATATCCGTATCGCCAAGCTTGCCTTCCACGTGAAGGAAAGTCCCATCCGGACATGGGACGAAGTCTTCAATCTTGTATCTTTATAGTCCAGGAGTCCGGCCAAAGGTTATAGTCCGGCTATCCGGACACCCTCTAATCCAGGACTCCCTCACACGCCCATAACCTTCCCTCGTTGGAGGTACCGACCAGAGGCATGAAAACGGACCGAATAAAGGCCTTCGCATAAAGGCAAATGTGGTTGCACTGGGAAAAACTCGATTCAATGGCACCATGACCCGATCAACGATATCTTATAGTTGAGTTATTATCAGGTTTAACTCAAGGTAAAAAGAACCAGTGTCATGATATGCCATGAAAATGCAACCTTACAATATGCATCACATATTATCAGAAATAAATGGATCAACCTCATCAAGTATTTCACTAACCATAATCATCAGCAAACCTATACCACTTCTCTGGTTATTATAATTCAACAAACTTAACAATGATATTAACTAAAAACAATCCATTTTCTCACTTAAGAAAATATTAACCAAACTAGTCTTTTTTTTCATAGTCATTTTATTGTTACATAACCAAATATTACTTCTACTGACGTAAACTAACTTAGTTAGTCTCAGACTACTATAAACTAAGCACACCAAACAAAACAAGCATTCAACAGAAATAAATATTTATTTAATTGATTTAAATGCATGAACTAAATCATTATTCAAGCTTGAAAATCACAAATATTGAGATGGCACCATGAAAATGTTGATGTGGCTTGCCTTAGTGCAGATGAGGTTCACACTCCTCCTAGTGATCCTCAAGACAAGCTTCACCTTCTGAAAATAATTAAAAAACAGAGAAAGAAAATATCAAGAAACACTCTAAAAATCACCAGAAAATCTAGACGGCAAATGAAAATCTTATTTTTTGGTGGGCTGCTAGATCTTTCCATTAAGAACACAATGCAAAAAGAATCACTTCATTTGGACATAAGGTTAAAAAGTTGTGGCTATTTGAAGTTCTTTGGATAATTTGAATTAAATTTGAATAAAACAGAAACCAGGGGGTGACGTCGATGGCATATTCTTTGAATACGCCTCCACTCGTACCGTTTCGGGCGCGAGTGGAGAGGCTGACAGTGGGCCCCGCTGGCCAGGTGTGAGTGGGAGAGGGAGAGAAACAGAGCGCGGTGAGGCTTCCCCGAAGCTCACGCCGAGGAGGGCTCCTTGGCCTGATCCAGAGGATAGAACTCGAGAGGAGGTCGGCGCACCTGCCGTGCACTGTAGAATAGCTAGAGGTGGTCGGACGGGGTGGGCAGGCTTCTCCACGGCGGCAGAAGCAGTGGTCGCCGGAGTTGGAGACAGCAGCGATGTGGGCTGCACCAGGGGCTCCAACGGGGTCGGACGGCACCAATGAAGCACCACGGAGGCTCTGGAAGAGTGGCTTGAGCTCGGGAGGGGCTGGAACAGTGGGGGCGAACCGCGGGGATCGCCGGCGAGCTCGAGCTCAGGGACGGCGGCCCGAGGCCTGCTTGGCCGGGCTGCGGCTTTCTACTATGTTGTGGAGTGTGTAGGGTGGGTTGGTGATGCTCGAGAAGGCTGGGGGTGGCCGTATTTATAGGCGAGCAAGGAGAGGGGATCGGGCTTCGCCAGAGGGCTTCTGGACATGACGCTCGGCGACGAACGACGTCAGTGAGAGGCGGAGTAGGCGACGCAGTTCACACGGGCACTGTGGGAGGGCGGAGATGAACACAGGGGCGGGGGTCGCGATAAGCACAGTGGCGCGACACACTATTGGGTTGGCTGGGTCGTACCCGTGCTCGCTGCAGCGAGCTCCGGCATCGGCGAGCACCAGCGAGGAGTTAACGGCGTCGGGACGGCGATTGTGGCGAGGTTTGGCAAGGCGCGATAGGATGGGAAGCGAACATGCCTTTGAGCAGAACGCGGCGGCATCCAGAGCGCGCCGAGTAGCATATTGGCATCATGCACACGTGTGGTCACCACATGAACTCTGGCATAGAGCCACGACTTGCCATAAATTCATGTCTGGCATGTTGTTCTTAGTGGTTTGGGTCGTTCCAGCACTTTGAGTTGAGTCCAGGGGTTGTGTGTGCGTGGTTTACTTCATGGTAAGTTTCTGGTCAGTAACTTGTGGAGTTAACTGTGAGTGATCTAGTAAGAGTTGGGGGCTAAGCTTAGGGGTTTAGCAATCACTTAGGAAGGTAATGATGCTCAAGAAAAATCAGCCTCATCAGATCAAGGAAACATATACTTGCTGTAGAAGCTGCCTTTTCTGACCAGAATAGAAAAGATTTCCTATAGCAAAAATATTCCAAAAAGTGATGCAATATTTTCTGACAGGAAGGTGCCCTAGGGTTCCAAGAATATTTGGGAATTTTCTTAGATTTTTGGGCAAATAAAATGGGGTTTGCTTTGGAGCATATGTTGGCGAGTAGGGTTTTGAAGAAAATGAATATTTTCATTTAAGAAAAATATTCCTATGATTATTTTGGATTAATCGGAGAAGAAATGATGGCTTGAGGGAGAGGTGAGCCTCTTGGGTGAAAATCATGGGTATGCCCAAGGGTTTAAGTCCAACTGAAATGATTCAAAAACCAAAATTCAAATAAAAAGGCTATCAAAATCAGAAAAAGAAGAGGGGGCAAAAACCAGGCTGTCACAAACCTCCCCCACTTAAGATGAATCTCGTCCTAGAGATTTGGTTGCTCGGGAAAACAATTCTAGATAGGTTGCCTTTAGAAATTCCTCTCGTTCCCAAGTTGCCTCTTCCTCTGTGTGATGCTCCCACTGAACCTTATAAAACCTTATCGCTTTACTACGAGTGACCCTTTCCATTTCATCCAATATTCTGAACGGTTTCTCCTCATATGTTAAATCCTTAGCCAGCTCTAATTCTGACATATCAGTCTTTTTCTCTGGAGGCAATATACATCGTCTTAGTTGTGTGACATGGAACACATTGTGCACTTCTGACAATTCCGGGGGCAATTCCAACTGATATGCAACAGTACCCACTCTGGACATAATTTGGAACTGACCAATATACCTGGGTGCCAATTTTCCGCGAGTCTAAAATCTTTTGACTCCTTTCATAGGGCTGACTCAGAGGTATACATGCTCTCTGGGTTCAAAACTGATCTGTTGCATCGTAATAACTCTTCTATCAGGATTTAGCCAATTGCAATCTGTCTCAGATTTCCTTGACTTGCTTTTCAACTTCCATCATGAGATCAATTCCGAAAATGCGGCTATCTCTAGTTTCGGACCAATTTAACGGAGTGCGGTACTTATGGCCATACAGAGCTTCATAAGGTGACATCTTTAGACTGGTCTGGAAGCTGTTGTTGTCAGAGAACTCGGCATACGGCAGACAATCTTCCCATTTAGGTCCTTGGGCCAAAGCACATGCTTGAAGCATATCTTCGAGTATTTGGTTTACACGTTCAGTCTGCCCATCTGTCTGAGGATGATAAGCTGTGTTGTACTTTAGCACGGTCCCCAAAGCTTGATGAAGACGTGACCAGAAAGCTGAGGTAAAAAGTGACCCTCTGTCGGAAGTGATCGTTCTTGGTACTACATGCAGACTGACTATTCTGGACACATACAACTGTGTGAGCTGATCGGATCGATGAGTGGTTTTGATGATAATAAAATGACGTACCTTGGTCAATGTGTCCACTACGACCCATACTGCATCGTTGCCTCGGTGAGTCCTTGGTAATCCTGTAATAAAATCCATCTGAGACATCATCCCACTTCCATTGCGGAATGGGCAAAGGTTGGAGGAGTCGGTGGGTTTACGGTGTTCTGCCTTCACTTTGTTGCATATGTCGCAATAAGCCACAAAATAAGCGATGTTTTTCTTCATCCCATCCACAGAATATCTAGAAGGTCTTCGTACATTTTGGTACCTCCGGGGAGAATGGAATACAAAGATTCATGTACTTTCGTCAATACCTTCTTTCTTAAGTCTGCTTGATTCGGTACACAAATCCTTATGCGGAACCTTAGTGTACCTTGCTGACCCTTAGAAATCTTGTGTCGGCCTTCAACATCGCTTCATATGTTTTTGTAGCTTTGGGTCATCTGGTGGGCCTTGTGGATCTCATCCTTGAGGTAGGAGTAACTTCCATCATATTAGCAAGACCGATGTCGATGTGACCAGATTGAGCTGAGTGATCTCTTTCTGAAGTTCGGGAGGCAAGGACTCCATCATGGTATTCAGACTGGCAGGCTTGCGGCTGAGTGCATCGGCGAGCACGTTGGCCTTACTCGGATGATATTTAATTCCAAGATCATAATCCTTGACTAATTCGAGCCATCTTGGTTGGCTGAGGTTTAAGTCTGGCTGAGTAAATATATACTTGAGACTTTTGTGGACGGTAAATATTTGACACCTTTTTCCAATGAGGTAGTGTCTCCAAACTTTTAGAGCATGAACAACCGCGTCCAACTCCAAATCATGAGTAGGATAGTTCCCTTCGTGGGGTCATAGCTGTCGAGATGCGTATGCTACAACTTTGCCATCTTGCATGAGTACGCATCCAAGACCTTGCCTGGAAGCGTCATAGTACACATCAAAGCTGCGGTAGATGTCCGGAAGAGTCAACACATGTGTTGTTGTCAGTCGGGTTTTTAGCTCATTGAAACTTTTCTCACAGCCCTCAGTCCATTCAAATTTCATATCTTTCTTGAGAAGCTCTGTCATTGGCTTGGAAATCTTAGAGAAACCTACGGTAGTACTCGGCTAATCCAAGGAAACTCTGGATTTGGGATACTATCGTCGGTGCCATCAAATCAAGCACGTCCTTCACCTTACTTGGATCCACGGCTATACCTTCTTCTGACAACACATGCCCAAGGAATCCAACTTGCTTGAGCCAAAACTCACATTCTTGAATTTGGCGTATAGTTGATGGTCACGGAGTCTTTGTAAGACATCTCTGAGGTGTCCCTTGTGCTCTTCTTCACCTTTTGAGCATATTAGGATATCATCGATGAAGACCACGACAAATTTATCCAGGAAATCCATGAATACTTTGTTCATCATATGCATGAAGAAAGCAGGGGCATTGGTGAGACCGAATGACATAGCGGTATATTCATAAAGACCGTATCGGGAACGCGGTTTTAGGAATATCTTCCTTTTTGATCTTGAGTTGGTGGTACCCAGTCCTTAAATAAAATTTGGAGAATACATTTTCCCCACTGAGTTGATCAAATAAATCATCAATCCTGGGTAGTGGATATTTGTTTTTAATCGTGACATCATTCAGCTGACGGTAATCCACACACATACAGAGACTACCATCTTTCTTGTCCACAAATATTGCGGGTGATCCCCATGGTGAAGAGCTTGGACGGATATAAACTTTCTAGAGCATCTCATCAAGCTGTTTCTTTAACTCCACTAATTCTGATGAAGGCACCGATAAGACTTCTTGTATAACGGCGCGGTCCCGGGCACAAGATCAATTGCAAACTCAAGCTCTTGGTCTGGCAGCATTCCTAGCAATTCTTTAGGGAATACATCGGGAAATTCACTGCCATAGGAATTAATCCCAATTCTTCAGCCATAGTGGTGAAGACTATTTCTTTCTTGGGTATGCTTCTGCGGGCATAGAATTTTGTAGTCCGTCTTTCCTGACTTGTTAAGGTGACTTCTCTGGTCGTGCAGTTAATGCATACTTGGTATTGGGTTAACCAATTCATTCCCAAAATAATGTCCAACTTGGCGGACTCGATGACTATCAAGGAAGTTGGAAAACAGACTCCTTTGATATCGATTTCCAAATTACGGCAAACCAGATTGCTTCTGAGCAAAGATCCCGGGGATTGTACCATCATATTCTTTCTCAAAATCGAACAAGGAAATTTGTTTTGGGCAACAAAACTCCATGAAATAAAAGAGTGGGAAGACCCAGAGTCAAATAAAATTATTGCAGGTATGTTATTAATAGGAAACATACCAATGACGACTTCGGGGTCCTCTTGGGCTTCGTCTATGGAGAGGTGATGAACTTGCCCTTTGATGGTTTGCTGGATGGGGTACGGCCCCATATGGTTGACTTGTGGCCTGAATGGAGCATTTGTCTTGCCGTTTTGGGACACCGTCTTGCATAATGTCGGTTTGTCCACAACTGAAACAAAATTGTTCTTGCTTGACACTCTTCTCGCACCGGCTAATTCTGACGTTCTTGACTTGGGTAGTGGTCTTGTTAACATTCTGCTGCCAATTGGGCTTGTACTCTACCTGAGTGTGCTGCCAAGTACGAGCCTTCTGCATTGGCCGACCATCCTTCTTAGGATCAAACTTGCGCTTGTGATCATTATTGGAAGACTTGCTATCATGTACAAGCTTGTGCTCCCTTTCAGCAATGAGGGCCTTTTTTTTACCAGAGTTTGGAAGTCCAGGAAATCAAACATACTGAGAGTGCATCAGAGTTGCTGGTTTAGTCCTCCAAGAAATCAGTCAACCTTCCTTTCTTATGTGGCCACATCATAGAGGGAATAATGGGCCAAATGATTGAACTTATGTAGATACTCACCAACAGACATGCTTCCTTGGGTGAGCGCGAGGAATTCACACTGCTTGACCTTCATAATACTAACAGGAATATGGTATTTGCGGAAATGATCCTTGAATTTTGTCCAAGTGATTTCTTCATCTGCAGGCCACATGGCTTCCGTATTATCCCACCATATAGCGGCAGCTCCTTCGAGATAATGCACAACAAAGCGGAACCTTGTCATCTTCTTGATCTGAGCAATCTCAAGCTTTTCTCAATAGTCGTAACCAATAAATACGGCTTCAAGGGATCAATAACTTATTTGGCCCGGGAGGCTTGGTTCTTTGAAAATCTGACAGTTTGGAGTGATGACCGTTCTGATTTCCATTTTTCCCAACCATAGCTTGTACACTTTTAATAATTCAACCAGATCGTTATTCCTTCTTTCCTCAAACATGCGCAAAATTGGCTCGGAGGGCGGATGTGGCGGTGGAAGCGGTGGTGGATTATGCGGCTCGGGGAATGTCACACTGTCATCTTTGAAGCGGCGAACATGGACATCCTCACAAGCATGACTGCTGCTTCCTCCCCGCGTCATCCTATTATTTGTTTTTCCCTAAATGAGCAACATCCAAAATAATGGGGAAAAGCCAGCGACAAAACCCGAAAGAAACGAAAATGGAATATCAAAGAAAAACACGGCGAATAATAAAAAGTTCCAACATAATTATACATAGACTCATACATGAAAGATAAATACCATGATATGTTCGACTACTCTCATACATGAAACGGAACATCATGACTTGTACGACTACATCCGTACATCACCACGACAACTGCGGATACTCGAACGCTCTAGCGCTCTGCTGGTCCTGCTGGGTTCTCTCCTGAAGGGGAATCGGATCCTGAACTGATGACATTAACCGAGGCCTCCGGGTTAAAGGTAACACGACGACGCTGCCTCAAGGCCTCTCACTCCAGAGAAGGTGCATGATGAGGTTGGAGCATCGGGGCTACAGGGGTAGCGAGAAGGGAAACCCCACTCAGCAGGAGCACTGAGGGGGGTCACGGTTGAGGGAGACCTGGATTAGGGGGTCGTCGGACAGCCGGACTATATCCTTTGGCCGGACTGTTGGACTATGAAGATACAAGATTGAAGACTTCGTCCCGTGTCCGGGTGGGACTCTCCTTTACATGGAAGGCAAGCTTGGCAATTCGGATATGTAGATCTCCTCCCTTGTAATCGACTCTGTGTAACCCTAGCCCCCTCCGGTGTCTATATAAACCGGAGGGTTTAGTCCGTCGGACAACAACAATCATAATCATAGGCTAGCTTCTAGGGTTTAGCCTCTATGATCTCGTGGTAGATCAACTCTTGTAATACTCATATCATCAAGATCAATCAAGCAGGAAGTAGGGTATTACCTCCGTCGAGAGGGCCCGAACCTGGGTAAACATTGTGTCCCCCGCCTCCTGTTACCATCCGCCTTAGACACAAAGTTCGGGACCCCCTACCCGAGATCCACCGGTTTTGACACCGACAACGGTCGAGGTGCCCGAGCTACTCGGAGGAGTAACCGGGGAAACAGGCGAGCTAGAACCGGGTGGAATATAAGGAGTAAATCCCATAGACGGTGGAGTGGGATAGGACCTAGCGGCTACTAAAGTAGTGCAAGCACGAGTCAGCTCTCGAGCCAGCTCGTGAATCAGAAAGTAACTAGCAGTGATATAACAAGAAAGGTGGCTAGCAGCGCTATCAAACTCCGGATCATTGATAGGGAAACGGGCACGACCATTGTCGTGCAAGGATAGATAGTAGTGGAAACCTAGGTGAGTCTGCATCCGGACCTCGTTATAACGCAGCTCGGCGAGGACCTCAAATGCAGCAAACTAGACAGCCTGAGAAGCAGTGGAAGCAAAACCGCTCCTGGAGGTACGAGTGTAAGAGCTTGAGGATGAACTGGTACGTAGAGTAACCACGGCGTGATACTCGTATACTGAGTCTGCTAGATGCTCCCGGTACACCCGATACATCGGGTCATCACCGTGAGGGTAGAGGTGGCGCCATACATTCCGAAGAAGGTGCGGCGCGTGTACGGCAGTAGCTCCAACTGGCACGGATACGACAGTGGAACCATCTACACTCACAGCCATCAGTTGGTTAGAAATAAAAAAAACGAGTGCATGCAATGCAATAATCAGCTACAAACACTATCGGCACTCAAATGCTACTCTGACTAACGTCCAATTAACACGTCGGTAGTCTGGCGTGTCCTACAGCCAGTGCGGCTCTGATACCAAGCGTTGTGGCACCCCAACTCAGAGAAACCGGTTTACCTTACATTGCCAGCCCAAGGACCATGTCTTCTGGCAACACACAACATCTCGGTACAGAAAACAACCGCTTTATTGATACTAGCGGTACATAGTTCGATATTACAGCAAGTTGCGAGGCCAAGCGGCACACACGGTGCGGCTGAACAATATGTACAGTATTTAGTGAACATAAAGGGGCCTCGATCACGACAACTATGCGGCAGCGGAACAACGACGAAGCGGGACTCCATAGCACAGGGACACTGATGTGGACATGATCTAGACTCGGGCATCACTCCAATCCAACGAAACTTTCCTGAAATCTGGCATGACACGCCAGGTCAGTACATTGAATGTACTTGAAAGCTCACAACAAGCATAAACATAATGACAGAAAATATCATGATATTTATTCAAATTATCATCAATGCAAGATCATACTAGGAATGCAGTGAACATAATCTCGTTCCTCAAGCCCCTCGGACTTTCTTACCAAAAGAGTTACCTCGTAACCAAACGGTGATCTTTCTCGGATCACAAACGGAACCAACACTTTGATCTCCATCATCAACAAACGGAACCAACACTTTGGTCTCCATCATCAACAAATGGAACCAACACTTTGGTCCCCATCATCAACATAGTTTCTCAACCATTATCTTTCCAACAGTGCCATGTGATTAACATTAGTGTGTAGGATTGTTTAAAATGTTGATCCATGGTGTGACCTACTTCCGAGCTGTGTCCGTAACCGACGACGCGACTATCGATAGATTAAATACACTCTGCAGAGGTAGCGCATTTTACCCACACCAAAGAATCCATGGCCTCGCACTCCCATTCGGGTGGACCAACGACATTCCGACGAAACCCTCCCATTGCCATGACACTCTCCCGGCCACTCCAACTTACTCCCCACTGGGCTAAGTCCTGGGTGGCCCCATGCCTACCAAAGGCATCAACGGCCACCGTCTTGGCAAAACATAAATGGTCCCAAACGGGGACAAGGTACCATAACAACAAACGGGCCCACAAGGTTATGTATGCTTACCGGGCCAGGGGAACGCACGCCCATAACCTTCCCTCATTGGAGGTACCGACCAATGGCATGACAACGGACCGAATAAAGGCCTTCCCATAAATGCAAATGTGGTTGCACTGGGAAAAACTCGATTCAATGCCACCATGACCCGATCAACGATATGTTCAAGTTGAGTTATTATCAGGTTTAACTCAAGGTAAAAAGAACCAGTGTCATGATATGCCATGAAAATGCAACCTTACAATATGCATCACATATTATCGGAGATAAATGGATCAACCTCATAAAGTATTTCACTAACCATAATCATCGGCAAACTTATACCACTTCTATGGTTATTATAATTCAATAAACTTAACCATGATATTAACTTAAAAATAATCCATTTTCTCACTTAAGAAAATATTAACCAAACTAGTCTTTTTTTCATAGTCATTTTGTTTTTACACAACCAAATATTACTCCTACTGACCTAAATTAACATAGTTAGTCTCAAACTACTGTAAACTAAGCATACCAAACAAAACAAGCCTTGAACAAAAATAGATATTTTTTAAGTGGTTTATATGCATTAACTAAATCATTATTCAAGTTGGAAAATCACAAATATTGAGATGGCACCATGAAAATGTTGCTGTGGCTTGCCTTAGTGCAGATGAGGTTCACACTCGTCCTAGTGATCCTCAAGACAAGCTTCACCTTCTGAAAATAATTAAAAACCGAGAAAGAAAATATCAAGAATCACTTTGAAAATCACCAGAAAATCTAGACAACAGAGAAAAATCTCATTCTTTCGTGAGACGCTAGATATTTCCATTAAGAACACAATGCAAAAAGAATCACTTCATTTGGACTTAAGGTTAAAAAGTTGTGGCTATTTGAAGTTCTCTGGATAATTTGAATTAAATTTGAATAAAACAGAAACCAAGGGGTGACATCGATGGCGTATTATCGGAATACGCCTCCACTCATACTGCTTGGGGCGCGGGTGGAGAGGCTGACAGTGGGCCCTGCTTGCCAGGTGTGAGGGGGAGAGGGAGAGAAAAAGAGTGCGGCGAGGCTTCGCCGGAGCTCACGCCGGCGAGGAGGGCTCCTTGGCCTGATCCAGAGGGATGGAACGCGAGAGGAGGTCGAGGCGCACCTGCCCGTGCCCGTAGAATAGCTAGAGGTGGTCGGACGGGGTCGGAACGAGCTTCTCCAGCGGCGGCAGGAAGCAAAGGTCACCAGAGTTGGAGACGACGGCGATGTGGGGCTGCACTAGGGGCTCCAACGAGGTCGGACGACACCAATGAAGCACCACAGAGGCTCTGGAAGAGTGGCTGGAGCTCGGGAGGGGCTGGAACGGTGGGGGAGAACCGCAGAGATCTCCGGCGAGCTCGAGCTCGGGGACGGCAGCCCGAGGCCTGCCCGGCCGGGCTGCGGCTTTCTACTGCGTTCTGGAGTGTGTAGGATGGGTTGGTGATGCTCGAGAGGGCTGGGGGTTGCTGTATTTATAGGCGAGCGAGGAGAGGGGGTCGGGCTCTCTCAGATGGCTTCTAGACACGGCGCTCGGCGACGAACGACGTCAGTGAGAGGGGGAGAAGGCGACATAGTTCACGCGGGCACCATGGGAGGTCGGAGACAAACACAGGAGCGGGGGTGGCGACGAGCACAATGGAGCGGCGCACTGTTGGGTTGGCTGGGTAATGACCGTGCTTGCTGCGGCAAGCTTCGGCGTCGGCGAGCGCCAGCGAGGAGTTAACGGCATCGGGACGATGATGGTGGCGAGGTTTGGCAAGGCGCGGCAGGGTGGGAAGCGAGCACGCGTTGAACAGAGCACGCAACGGCATCCAGAGCGCGTCGACTAGCACATTGGCATCGTGCACACGCGTGGTCACCGCGCGAACTCTGGCATAGAGCCACAACTTGCCATAAATTCGTGTCTGGCTTATTCTTCTTAGTGGTTTGGGTCGTTCCAACACTTTGAGTTGAGTCCAGGGGCTGTGTGTGCGTGGTTTACTTCATGGTAAGTTTCTGGTCAGTAACTTGTGGAGTTAACTGTGAGTGATCCAGTAAGATTTGGGGGCTGAGCTTTGGGGTTTAGCAATCACTTAGGAAGGTAATGATGCTCAAGAAAAATCAGCCTCATTGGATCTAGGAAAAATATGCTTGCTGTAGATACTGCCTTTTTTGACCAGAACAGAAAAGATTTTCTGTAGCAAAAGTATTCCAAAAAGTGATGCAATATTTTTGCTCAGGAAGGTGCCCTAGGGTTCCAAGAATATTTGTGAATTTGCTCAAATTTTTGTGGGCAAAGAAAATGGGGGTTGCTTTGGAGCATATGTTGCTGAGTAGGGTTTTTGAAAAGAAAATGAATATTTTTCAATTAAGAAAAATATTCCTATGATTATTTTGGGATTAAACAGAGAAGAAATGATGGCTTGAGGGAGAGGTGAGCCACTTGGGTGAAAATCATGGGTATGCCCAAGGGTTTAAGTCTAACCGAAATGATTCAAAAACCCAAATTCAAATAAAAAGGCAATCAAAATCAGAAAAAGAAGAGGGGGCAAAAACCAGGCTGTCACAATAGATCTCCAAGAACATCGAGAAGAACATTGTATTGAATATCAAAGAGAGAGAATGAGCCATCTCGATACTAGCTATGGACCCGTAAGTCTGTGGTAAACTACTCACACATCATCGAATCCCCCTCCGGCGAAGCCAGAAAAGGCCCCAAGATGGGATCTCACGAGAACAAAAAATTGCGGCGGTGAAAAAGTATTTTTGGTGTTCTCTTGGTCTACGGGTGTCACATCCCAGATAGACCATGCATTAGGGTGTGCATCATGTTTAAATTTCATCTGAATTTGAAATGGGGAAGGCAGGAAACCCCAGAACACCCCCCCCCTTTTAAAAATAACTAGGGTTTACTAAAATTTAATTCAATGAATCCGAAATGCCCTTCAAAATGCTCATCCTCTTTGTTTGGGTTTAAGATCCATGTCAAAGAAAGTGGGACATTTTCTAGGTCACCTAAGGGTTCTAATTTTAATTCACAAATTTCTGAGAAGAGCATTTTAAATTATGAAAAATATTTAAGTATTAAAAAAAATGTTAAACTAAAATGTTTCATGTTGGGAATATTCCAACTAGTGACCAGGAACATTTTGGTAAATTTTGAAAGTGTTTTGGTATTTTAAAACCCTAAACAGATTACAGAAAATAGAAAAAGATAAAAAAGAAAACCCTTACTGACGCTGACTCGGCCCACTGCTGCCCAGCCCAAAGCAGCCAGGCCAATGAGCTGCTTGGCTCGGCTTGACAGGCAGGCTGGTGCCGGCCGGCGAGCGCAGCGCGCCACGCACCCGCCGCCTGCCTCATCCTCGCCGCCTCGCCGACCGGGGACGACCCGCGTCGTCCCCGAACCCCAGACACCCCATTCTTCCCCCTCTCTCTCTCTCGCTCGCTCTCGACTGGCCGACGCCATCGCCGACACGCCACCGTCGCCGCCGTGCTCCCGCCGTCCACGCACCTCACCGCCATGTGTCGGCGCTCCGCGCACCCGTTACCCCTAGCCAGCTAATCCCCTCGCTCCAAGACCCCGAGGCCACTACTCCGACCTCGACCGAGTCCAAGGCACGGAGATCCCCATCGTCGCCGCCGCCAGATCCGTCCGCCCCGACCCGACGAAGCTTCCTGCAGGTTCACTACGAACCTAGCTACCCCCTATCCTCTCCGTTCTCTCCTTCTTGCACCACAATGAGCACCCGACGATCGCTGAACCCACGCCATGGCGCTCGTCGCCGACGAGCCTCCGGCCACCTTTTAGTCACTCCACTATGCCCATCGCACTCACCACTCTCCAATGAGTCTAACCACGCACTCCCGTGCCTCGCCGAGGCCGCTAACCCTAACCCGTCGGTGGTCGAGCCTCGTCGCCGCCCGACTCGTCGCCGGGCGCCACTCCGGCCACCCTCACCCAACCGACCCCACCAAACCCCGCGGCTCACCTCTAGCTACTGTAGATGCTCCCGCGCTCCATTTGGAGCCGGAAAGTGCAAATGCACTTGCTCACTTGCGTCTGGCCTCGCCGGGCGGCTAGACGCCGGTGAGTTGACCTCACCCGTGGGCCCTGTTGACCCTCTGGGTCGATGACAGGTGGACCCCTCCAGCTAACCTAATTAGGATTAGTTTTAATTAAAACTAATTAGTTAATCTAACCTGACATGCGGGTCCCACTGGTCAGTTTGACCTGGACGACCCCCGTTGACCCCCTGACGTCATGCTGACCTCACCGTGACGCATTAATTCTAATTCTGGAATTATTTTTATATACTAAAATCCAGAATATAATTCAAATTTCAAATGCTTATAACTTTTATTCTATAACTCCAAATGCAAAGATTTATATATGAAAATTATCAGAAAAATACACTCTATCCATTGGTACAGGTTTCATGCATGTTAAAACAAGTTAACTATGCTGATCAACCAGATTAAGATTTTGCACCATTAGGACTAACTCACATGGTCTATCATTTGAACCTTTGGTTCAAATGAGATCATCCCTGTCCCTCAATTTGCATTAGACCAACACACATTCATCTTGCCATGTCATAGCATGCATCATATTGTTGCATATTGGTTGTATGTTTATTTTGGTGTGTTTTCATGATAGGTTCTGCCCGAAGATAACCTCGATAACCCATCGAAGGGCAGTTCTCTACCCAGTTCCATCGGGCAAGCAATTCATTGAACATTCCGATACAAACCCATGTTCTCGCTTCGCTCTCATTTTTCTGCATTAAGACAACGCGATTCAATTGTTGTGTGCTGCGGTAGTTGAACCCACTTCCTTTGCATGACCTGTCATTGCCACAGTAACTAGATGAAACCCACTAGTATGTGTAGGAGTTGTTTGAGCCATGTTTGTGATTCCTACCATGCTATGCTTGCTATGCTTAGAGTTGTGTCAGTCGGCTCATCGGGGTGATGAGCTGGAGTGAAAGGTTGTGTTGGTTCGAGAGTGTAAGTGTTGAACACGATTTGGTAAAGGTATCGATGAGAGGCCATGTAGGAGTACATGGTGGGTTGTTTCATTGAAGCCGAACTTAAGAACTGAGATCTGTGTTTGTGATCCATGAACCAGCTACTACCACACATTGGGATCCTTAATTGACCTCTCGGCTTCTTAACCACCCCTGTTCATAGTCCGGAGTTGCAAGTAGTTTCGTGTTTGTAGCATGTTGGGGGCACTAACGCTGACCTTAGGGGTGGGTTGTGTTGCGGTAGGCACCGTGGGTCGTGTACCGAGTGCCCGTTTGGTATCTCGGGAACCCTGCACACATCGTTCGGGGCTGTATGGGAAACCTCGGCCGGACTCCCTGCGGATGGAACCCGAATAGGCGATAACCTGGACTAGGGACTTGAGTGTTTAGGTAGGCTGTGGCCGACACCCACGTTGGGCTTCCGCTTGAAGGTTGCCGAGTACATGTCGTAAACGGCGATAAGTGGTGAGAGCGTGTGTGAAGAAGTATACCCCTGCAGGGTTTAATTATGATCTATTCGAATAGCCGTGTCCACGGAGAAGGACTTCTGGGTTACCTATATCAGTTCATAGACAAGTAAATGGATACTACTAAAAGCCTCAAGATAAGTGTGAGTATCGTGGATGGCCCTCTCGGGGATGACGAGAGAGGATCCACGGTGGAGTATTGTGATGGTGGATAGTGGACTCGTGTACGACAAAATGCTTTACAAAGTGTGTCACGTAGGATAGCTTAGCCAAGAGTCAAAGCTGGCTTGCTGCATTTAACTCCACTACCTTCCTTGAGAATGTGCATGTATGATAGGATTCTGTGGTAAGACTTCTGAGTACTTTTGTACTCATGTTTGTAATCAATATTTTCAGAGGACTATACTACCCCCTCCGACGGATTCTATGTAGATGTTGACTTCGACGAGTAAGCTAGCCACCCAGGTGGCGATCTAAGACTTGTGAAGGGCCGTTGTAGATAGAAAGGCTCCAACAAGCTTTCTTTCTTTCTAGAGTCCGTACTCGAGACTACTTTGCTTCGCTTGTGCTTGTATGATTGTATGACTTGAGTGTTGGGTCATGTGACCCCTACCTGTATGAATATGTTATGTATGGCTCCTCGGAGCCTCTTAAATAAAGTACTTGAGTTGTAGAGTTTTGTTGTGATGCCTTGTTGTATTTACTCATATCGGGCATATTGCGTGTATGATTGAAATGCTTGGTATGAGTGGGATCCGACAATCTAGTTGTTTATCCTTGGCAGCCTCTCATATGGGAAATGTAAGTCTTGTGCTTACGGCGATAGTAGTCCGCTACTGCCCGGTTCACGAGTCCTGCTAGCCCAAAGACTACTGCTTGGACACTTGGGGCGGCATGTGATTCATTTCGTTCCTATGTCTGTCCCTTCGGGAAATGTCACGCGGTGATACTTGGAGTCTGTCTAGCTGCTACAGCCGGGATACCGGAGTCTCTGTTAGCCAGTGCTACAGCCCAGTTCATCGTTGATGACCGACATGCTCAAGTGTTTCATGTATGCCTGTCCCCATAGGTTAATGCCGCTTTGGGTTCACGACTAGCCATGTCGGCCGGGTTCTTTGTCATGTGGATGCTAGCGACACTATCATATCGTGAGCCAAAAGACGCAAAGCGGTCCGGGCCATGGTAAGGCGACACCGTGGGAATACCGTGCGTGAGGCCGCAAAGTGATATGAGGTGTTACCAGCTAGGTCGATGTGACTTGGGATCGGGTCTGACAGCGTTGGCATCGAGCAGGGCTGCTGTAGGTCCGCTAAGCCAAACTGGTGAAGTTGAGTCTAGAAATGCTTTAGTTATATGTAGGGGAATTGATTGTGGGAGGAGCGTAAGGCTCTTTTACTCCTTTACCTTATGCCCTCGATCTGAGTCATCCTCTTCTCATTCAACGTGGGTTTAGGACTAGGCTATCTTTCTCTATCGGGTTCACGTGTTACTATCCGTAGTACCTTGTAGGATTGTTGGTTACATCCTCGATTCGGTATTACTAAATTTTAGTATGCTATTACTTGAACCGAACCTTGATATGATGTTGTTGAGTGGTTTTGCAAATCTGATTTTGAATGTCTCAAATTTGATTTGAGCATTTCTGAGATGTTATGCTGCCCGATTTTCCTAGGAATTCTAATGCCTTTGCATTATGGCTGTGCTTTCAGATGGCCACCCGTTCCCAGAACCAAGTGGTTCGCCTGACTCGCTGCATCGATGTGTGCGGTCACACGGCCATGTTGGTTAGGGTGATGATTGAGGCTGGTTATCGATGGTATCCTGAATATACCGTCGAGGAGCAGTTCAGGGATTTCAATCAAAGCCAATACCTATGCACGGTCCGGATTTATCCATCCTACCCCGGAGCTACTGAGCCACTTCACTGTTCCTATGGGCTCGGAATCACTATCGGAATGTCTGTACAAGATGCAGCCTATTCCATGATGACTATCATTCGAGCCAGGACTGCTTTGCTGAGCAACACTGACTTCCGCTATATGCCAGCATCTCTTCCTGGGGCGCATGGCTACCTCCAGGGCTTGTACAGTGATGCATCCCATGAGGACTCACTCCTCCGTACCACTACTGAGTTGCTGGAGGACAAGGACCGTGAGAACCGGGCCTTGCGTATGGAGCTGTATAATGCCCGTTCCGACCACTGGGCTACCCTGACTAGGTTTGCACCTGCCGTGCAAGCCGGATGTATGGACATGAGAGATTTGTACCACAATGGGCGAGTCTGCCGGACTTCATGGAGTGGCGTGAGGTTGGAGGCATCACTCCTCCTCGTGGGCCTCTTCTGCCACCCTTTGTGGGTCCACGACCACATCCGAGTCCTTATGGTCCACAGGCCCCACAGGATTGTCTGTTCCAGACGACCATGTTCCACTTCCAGGTCTGGGTGGTGACTTCTATGAGGACTACTATGGAGCTGCACGAGATAGTAGTAGTATTCCTAGTATGGTACCAGTTGTGTTTCCACCGTCCTGCGTGACTCGTGGAATACGACCTAGTGTGTATCATTAGGAAGTGTAGAGAAATAATGTATAGGAGTTGGAATGCTTCGATGAGATGTAACGCCTTTCCTTATAGTTGTACTCCGTCAGGCTTGTACTAAACTATGAATGGTGTGTATGACCGTTGGTATATATATATATGGCAGTTATATTACCATGTCATACGGATGAACATCTTTGCATTCCATACCGTCCATTACCTTCCGCACTACCTTGTTAAATTCTGCCATCCTGGTTTAAACTTTTGTTTTGTCTCCCGTGATGGTCAACACTCGAATTCTCCTGCTGTTCCAGAGCAGGAGAGGCCATGCAGCCGAAATGTGAATCTGCCGCAACCGCCATCTTTGGCTGAGGTGATTTCGAAGCGAGCATAATAAGCGCTGAAACTAACCGCTTATTGGGCGCATTGAACAAAACACAGCCCGCCAGCCAAGAAACGATGGGGTTTCACTCAATGATTTCGTCAAGCTTTATCCTCCAAAGTTCAAATGTTCCGTCGAGCCACTTGACGCCGATGATTAGCTCCATGATATTCATCACAAGCTGCGTTCCGCCATCGTGTCCGAGGTCGACAAAGTTACCTTTGCCGCCTACCATCCGGAAGGCCCCGCGATCTCGGTGGGAAAACTATGAGGCTATCGTCCGGCTGGACAAGTTACAACTTGGGATGAATTGAGTGCCGCCTTCCGCGAGCACCATATTCGAAGGACTTATGGACCATAAGCGTGAGGAATTCTGCAGTTTCACCCAAGGCGGCTGAGCGTGGATGCCTACTGGCCGTGAATTCGGAGGTTAGCGTTATGCTCGAAGAAGTTTCTACCGATGCTAAGAAGCGGCGAGGTTCCGTAAGGGACTTAGCCCGAGTTACGCCGAGATCTCCGTCTACATGAATGCACCTCTTTCTCGAAGCTAGTCAATAAGGCTATCGGCGCGAGATCGGGCAGATCGACTTCGAGGCTTCACGCAAGCACATCCGTGATTACGGATCATCATCCGCTCTGGTTCCCGAAGCGCGGGTTTGGGTTCCTATCTGGCTCTACCACCCAGGTACACCCCGAGGCCATCCTTCGAGGCGCCCGCCCCAACCAACCGTATTTTCCACCCAAGACATATGGAGGTCCAACTGCTAATGTGGCCCCACGGCCAAATGTGATCACTTGCTTCAAATGTGGAGAGACGGGCCACTATATTCGAGAGTGTCCCCAAAACAACCCCAATCAAGCCGGAAAGTCTATTGGTCGCGGCAAGCCAGCAGGAAAGGTTCCCTATGCCAAGCCAGTTGCCACCGCTCGTGGCCATGTCAACTATGTCTCTGCTGAAGAAACCTATGAGGATCCCAACGTCGTCCTCGGTACGCTTCTTGTTAATTGCCATCCGGCAACTGTTCTTTTGATCTTGGAGCATCTCATTCATTTATTTCTGAGAGCTATGCTCGTTTGCACAACACCACATTCTGCGACATGCCTACCTCCATGGAAATTCAAACTCCTGGTTCTAGATGGCAAACCTCTAGGATAAGTCATGGGAATGAAATTCTTGTCGATGATTAGTTTTCCTTGCATCTCTAATAGCTCTCAAGTCCTCGGACATAAACATCATCTTGGGTATGGACTGGATGTCAGCCCATTATGCCAAGATTGATTGTTCAACTAGAACCGTTCAACTTACCCATCCTTCGGGCAAAACAGTGGATGTTTTAACCCGAGTGTCTAAGCGCCACTTTACTCCTTAAATGCCAACCCTCTTCCGGATCTCAAGATATTCCGTAGTCCGTGATTTCCGGATGTCTTTCGGAAGAACTGCCGGTGTTCCACCGACGGGGATGTCGAGTTAAGTAATAGATCTTATTCGGAACCGTCCCAATCTCTAGGAGACCTTATAAGATGGCACCCCTAGAACTAGCTGAACTTAAGAAACAACTCGATGAGTCCTTGCAAAAGGGTTTCATCCGTCCTAGTTCATCTCCATGGGCTTGCCCCGTCCTCTTCGTCAAGAAGAAGGATGGTGCGGATCGGATGGTTGTAGATTACCGACCTGTCAATTTGGTCACTATCAAGAACAAGTATCCGCTCCCCAGGATCAACGACCTGTATGATCAGCTCGCGGGATCCTCAGTCTTTTCCAAGATGGATTTGAGGTTGGGCTACCATCAAATCAAAATCAAGAACGGGGACATACCCAAAACGGCCTTTGTCACTCGTTATGGCCAATCTGAGTACACCGTCATGTCCTTCGGATTAACCAATGCTCCAGCCACCTTCTCTCGGTTAATGAACTCAATCTTCATGGAGTATTTGGATAAATTCGTCGTGGTATACCTCGATGATATACTCATCTACTCCAAGAATGAGGAAGAACATGCCGAACACCTAAGGCTAGTATTGATGAAACTTCGAGAGCACCGCCTTTACGCCAAATTCTCTAAATGTGAATTCTGGTTACCAGAAGTGACCTATCTAGGACATGTAATTTCTGGTAAGGGTATTGCTGTCAATCCCGAGCGAGTTCAAGCCGTCCTTGACTGGACTCCACCTGAATCGGTCAAGCAAGTTCGGAGTTTTCTCGGTTTAGCAAGCTATTGCCGCCGCTTCGTCGAGAATTTCTCTAAAGTTGCTAAACCTCTAACCGAACTCCTCAAGAAAGATAAGAAGTTCGAGTGGACGCATACAGGCGAGATCAGCTTCGAGAACTGAAAAGACGCTCGACATCTGCTCCGTACTTATTCCACCAGATTTTTCTAAGGACTTTATTATCTATTGCGGCGCCTCGCGACAAGGACTAGGTTGCATACTCATGCAAGATCGTCATGTGATTGCCTACGCATCTCGACGATTCGTCCACATGAGGATAACTATCCACACACGATCTAGAGCTTGCAGCGATGGTTCATGCACTCAAAACCTGGCGACATTACCTTACGGGTAATCGTTGCGAAATCTACACAGATCACCAAAGTCTGAAATATATCTTCACCCAACCGGTTTGAATCTCAGGCAAAGGCGTTGGGTCGAGTTGATACAGATTTCGACTTAGGAATATCTTACACCCGTGCAAGGCCAATGTCATGGCTGGCGCACTAAGTCGCAAATCTTTCTGTAACAATTTGATGTTACAACAAGGTCAACCAATTCTCCACGAGGAATTTCGTAAGCTTAATCTTCACATTGTTCCTCGAGGATTTCTTTCCACCACGGTGGCGAAACCTGACCTCACGGATCGAATCATAGCTGCTCGGCGGTATGATAGAGGATATCTCGGATCAAGGAGAACATTGCTAGCGGAGCTGCTAAATGTTTCTCCGTAGATGAAACAGTGTTGTCTTCTTTGAAAACCGCTTAGTGGTTCCCAAGAAACAACAGCTACGGCAATTGATCCTTAAGGAAGCTCATGACTCTCCTCTCACCATTCATCCTGGTAGTACTAAAATGTATCAAGATCTCGCCGGAGGTTTTGGTGGACTAGGATGAAGAGAGAAATCGCTCAATACATTGCTAGCTGCGGCGTTTGTCGTCGAGTTAAGCGAGCATCAACGGCCTCTTGGTACCCTTCAACCTTTGGACATTCCTGAATGGAAATGGGATAAAATCGGTATGGATTTCATTACGGGTTTCCCAGGACCAAGAGAGGGAATAACGCTATCTTCGTCATTGTTGATCGTCTTTCCAAAGTAGCCCATTTCCTACCTGTTCGTGAGAGTATAACCGCTAGCCAGCTAGCTGATTTGTACATCTCCTAATAGTGTCTCTTCATGGTGTTCCATTGAAATTAACTCAGACCGTGGTAGTCTCTTCACCTCTCGATTTTGGGAAAGTTTCCAAAGCGCTATGGGGACTCGTCTCTCCTTTAGCACCGCTTTCCATCCCCAATCAAGTGGTCAAGTAGAGCGAGTCAATCAAATCTTAGAGGATATGCTTGAGCTTCATCATCTCTTTCGGCATGAATTGGGAGAAATGCCTTCCATTCGCCGAGTTCGCTTATAACAACAGTTATCAAGCCGATGGGCAAAGCCCTTCGAAGTTCTTTATGGACGAAAATGTGAACGCCTCTTAACTGGTCGAAACCGGGAGAGACAACTCTTTGGCCCGGATATGATTCAGGAAGCGAGGAGCAGGTTCGCGTTGTTCGTGAGAATTTGAAAACAGCCCAATCTCGTCCGAAGAGCCAATATGACGCAAGCATAAGCCTATGGCTTATGAAATTGGCGAAGGCTTACCTTGGGTTTCTCCTTTAAAGGAACCCATCGATTCGTATCAAGGGCAAGTTGGCTCCTCGTTACATTGGACCTTTTCGCATTCTCGCCAAACGAGGGAAGTTGCCTACCAATTGGAACTACCTCCGCATCTTTCCAAGGTCCATGATGTCTTCCACGTTTCCCAACTCAGCGTTGCTTCTCGGATCCTATCCGTGGAGTGGACCACGAAACGCTTGATCTCCAAGATAACCTCACCTATCGAGAGTACCCCATCCGTATCCTCGATCAAACCGAGCGTACCACTCGACGTCGGAATATCAAGTTTCTAAAGGTTCAATGGTCAAACCATTCCGAGCAAGAAGCAACTTGGGAAAGGGAGGATCGTCTTCGACTTGAGTACCCCACCTTTTTCGCAACAGATTCTAAATCTCGGACGAGATTCTTTTGAGTGGGGTGAGTTGTCACATCCCGATAGACCATGCATTAGGGTGTGCATCATGTTTAAATTTCATCTGAATTTGAAATGGGGAAGGCAGGAAACCCCAGAACACCCCCCTTTTAAAATAACTAGGGTTTACTAAAATTTAATTCAATGAATCCGAAATGCCCTTCAAAATGCTCATCCTCTTTGTTTGGGTTTAAGATCCATGTCAAAGAAAGTGGGACATTTTCTAGGTCACCTAAGGGTTCTAATTTTAATTCACAAATTTCTGAGAAGAGCATTTTAAATTATGAAAAATATTTAAGTGTTAAAAAATGTTAAACTAAAATGTTTCATGTTGGGAATATTCCAACTAGTGACCAGGAACATTTTGGTAAATTTTGAAAGTGTTTTGGTATTTTAAAAACCCTAAACAGATTGAGAAAATAGAAAAAGATAAAAAAAAAAACCCTTACAGCGCGGCTCGGCCCACTGCCTGCCCAGCCCAAAGACCATGGTGGCCAACAGCTCGCTTGACAGCAGCAGGCTAATGCCGGCCGGCGAGCGCAGGGCGCGCCACGCACCTGGCCGCCGCCCTGCTTCGTCCTCGCCGCCTCGCCGACCCGGGACGACCCACGCGTCGTCCCCGAACCCCCAGACACCCCATTCTTCCCCCTGCCTCTCTCTCTCGCTCGCTCTCGACCTGGCCGACGCCACCGCCGACACGCCACCGTCGCCGCCGTGCTCCCCGCCGTCCACGCACCTCACCGCCATGTCTGGCCGCTCTGCCGCACCCCGTTACCCCTAGCCAGCTAATCCCCCTCGCTCCAAGACCCCCCGAGGCCACTACTCCGACCTCGACCGAGTCCAAGGCCGCCGGAGATCCCCATCGTCGCCGCCGCCGCATCCGTCCGCCCCCGACCCCGACGAAGCTTCCTGCAGGTTCACTACGAACCTAGCTACCCCCCTATCCTCTCCGTTCTCTCCTTCTTGCACCACAGCGAGCACCCGACGATCGCCTGAACCCACCGCCGCGGCGCTCGTCGCCGACGAGCCTCCGGTCACCTTTTAGTCACTCCACTATGCCCATCGCACTCACCACTCTCCAATGAGTCTAACCACGCACTCCCCGTGCCTCGCCGAGGCCGCTAACCCCTAACCCGTCGGTGGCCGAGCCTCGGTCGCCGCCCGACTCGTCGCCGGCGCCCACTCCGGCCACCCCTCACCCAACCGACCCCACCAAACCCGCGGCTCACCTCTAGCTACTCAGATGCTCCCAGCGCTCCATTTGGAGCCCGGAAAGTGCAAATGCACTTGCTCCGCCGCGTCTGGCCTCGCCGGCGGCTAGACGCCGGTGAGTTGACCTCACCCGTGGGCCCTGTTGACCCTCTGGGTCGATGACAGGTGGACCCCTCCAGCTAACCTAATTAGGATTAGTTTTAATTAAAACTAATTAGTTAATCTAACCTGACATGCGGGTCCCACTGGTCAGTTTGACCTGGACGACCCCCGTTGACCCCCTGACGTCATGCTGACCTCACCGTGACGCATTAATTCTAATTCTGGAATTATTTTTATATACTAAAATCCAGAATATAATTCAAATTTCAAATGCTTATAACTTTTATTCTATAACTCCAAATGCAAAGATTTATATATGAAAATTATCAGAAAAATACACTCTATCCATTGGTACAGGTTTCATGCATGTTAAAACAAGTTAACTATGCTGATCAACCAGATTAAGATTTTGCACCATTAGGACTAACTCACATGGTCTATCATTTGAACCTTTGGTTCAAATGAGATCATCCCCTGTCCCTCCAATTGCATTAGACCAACACACATTCATCTTGCCATGTCATAGCATGCATCATATTGTTGCATATTGGTTGTATGTTTATTTTGGTGTGTTTTCATGATAGGTTCTGCCCCCGAAGATAACCTCGATAACCCATCTGAAGGGCAGTTCTCTACCCCAGTTCCATCAGGCAAGCAATTCATTGAACATTCGATACAAACCCATGTTCTCGCTTACGCTCTCATTTTACTGCATTAAGACAACGCGATTCAATTGTTGTGTGCTGCGGTAGTTGAACCCACTTCCTTTGCATGACTGTCATTGCCACAAGAACTAGATGAAACCCACTAGTATGTGTAGGAGTTGTTTGAGCCATGTTTGTGATTCCTACCATGCTATGCTTGCTATGCTTAGAGTTGTGTCGTGTCGGCTCATCGGGGTGATGAACTGGAGTGAAAGGTTGTGTTGGTTCGAGAGTGTAAGTGTTGAACACGATTTGGTAAAGGTATCGATGAGAGGCCATGTAGGAGTACATGGTGGGTTGTTTCATTGAAGCCGAACTTAAGAACTGAGATCTGTGTTTGTGATCCATGAACCAGCTACTACCACACATTGGGATCCTTAATTGACCCTCTCGCTTCTTAACCACCCCTGTTCATAGTCAGGGAGTTGCAAGTAGTTTCGTGTTTGTAGCATGTTGGGGCCGCACGCAACGCTGACCTTAGGGGTGGGTTGTGTTGCGGTAGGCACCGTGGGTGATGTACCGAAAGTGCCGTTTGGTATCTCGGGAACCCTGCACACATCGTTCGGGGCTGTATGGGAAACCTCGGCGGACTCCTGCGGATGGAACCCGAATAGGCGATAAACCTGGACTAGGGACTTGAGTGTTTAGGTAGGCTGTGGCCGACACCCACGTTGGGCTTCCGCTGAAGGTTGCAGTACATGTCGGTAAACGAGCGATAAGTGGTGAGCGTGTGTGAAGAAGTATACCCTGCAGGTTTAATTATGATCTATTGAATAGCCGTGTCCACGGAGAAGGACTTCGGGTTACCTATATCAGTTCATAGACAAGTAAATGGATACTACTAAAAGCCTCAAGATAAGTGTGAGTATCGTGGATGGCCCTCTCGGGGATGACGAGAGGATCCACGGTGGAGTATTGTGATGGTGGATAGTGGACTCGTATGCGACAAAATGCTTTACAAAGTGTGTCACGTGGGATAGCTTAGCCAAGAGTCAAAGCTGGCTTGCTGCATTTAACTCCACTACCTTCCTTGAGAATGTGCATGTATGATAGGATTACGTGGTAAGACTTGCTGAGTACTTTTGTACTCATGTTTGCTTAATCAATATTTTCAGAGGACTATACTACCCCCTCCGACGGATTCTATGTAGATGTTGACTTCGACGAGTAAGCTAGCCACCCAGGTGGCGATCTAAGACTTGTGAAGGGCCGTTGTAGATAGAAAGGCTCCAACAAGCTTTCTTCCTTTCTAGAGTCTGTACTCAGACTACTTTGCTTCCGCTTGTGCTTGTATGATTGTATGACTTGAGTGTTGGGTCATGTGACCCCTACCTGTATGAATATGTTATGTATGGCTCCTCGGAGCCTCTTAAATAAAGTACTTGAGTTGTAGAGTTTTGTTGTGATGCCTTGTTGTATTTACTCATATCGGGCATATTGCGTGTATGATTGAAATGCTTGGTATGAGTGGGATCCGACAATCTAGTTGTTTATCCTTGGCAGCCTCATATGGGGAAATGTAAGTCTTGTGCTTACGGCGATAGTAGTCCGCTACAGCCCGGTTCACGGAGTCCTGCTAGCCCAAAGACTACTGCTTGGACACTTGACTGGCGGCATGTGATTCATTTCGTTCCTATATACATCCTTCGGGAAATGTCACGCGGTGATACTTGGAGTCCTGTCTAGCCTGCTACAGCCGGGATACGGAGTCTGTTAGCCAGTGCTACAGCCCAAGTTCATACGTTGATGACCGACATGCTCGAAGTGTTTCATGTATGCTGTCCCCATAGGTTAATGCCGCTTTGGGTTCACGACTAGCCATGTCGGCCCGGTTCTTTGTCATGTGGATGCTAGCGACACTATCATATCGTGAGCCAAAAGACGCAAACGGTCCGGGCCATGGTAAGGCGACACCGTGGGAATACCGTGCGTGAGGCCGCAAAGTGATATGAGGTGTTACCAGCTAGGTCGATGTGACTTGGGATCGGGGTCCTGACAACGGGGAATATTTGGGTATTTATAGAACGAAGATTAGGGTTGGGCGTGCCATGATGGGCCCACAAGCTCGGGGGTCGCGCCCTACCCCTATGGCGCGCCCTGTGAGCTTGTGGCCCATCCTTGGTGAGGGAGTACTGGATTAGGGGTGTCCGGATAGCCGGACTATGACGTTTGGCCGGACTCCTGGACTATGAAGATACAAGATTGAAGACTTCGTCCCGTGTCCGGATGGGACTTTCCTTGGCGTGGAAGGCAAGCTTGGCGATACGGACATGTAGATCTCCTACCATTGTAACCGACTCTGTGTAACCCTAACCCTATTCGGTGCCTATATAAACCGGAGGGTTTTACTCCGTAGGACGAATAACAATCATACCATAGGCTAGCTTCTAGGGTTTAGCCTTTCTGATCTCATGGTAGATCTACTCTTGTACTACCCATATCATCAATGTTAATCAAGCAGGAGTAGGGTTTTACCTCCATCGAGAGGGCCCGAACCTGGGTAAAAACATCATGTCCCTTGTCTCCGATTACCATCCGCCTAGACGCACGATTCGGGACCCCCTACCGAGATCCGCGGTTTTGACACCGACATTGGTGCTTTCATTGAGAGTTCCTCTGTGTCGTCGCCGTCAGGAAGGATGCTTCATCCCGTCTTTAAAGACGGCACTGTTGCTAAAGAAGCTTTGGCTGTCGGCCAAACTCTCCGGCTAGGCGGTTCTCTTATGACCGCCTGTTCGGTCACCGCGCCGACGATGATTTCTCGGGTCATCGAAAGCAATCTTCACGTTAACTCGGAGCTCGCCGAGCAGTTAGATCCGATGGAGCTCTCTTCCTTAAACGAGCTCTTGGATCGCATCGCCGCCCTGGGAGTCGCTACAGACTATGATCAGATTGGGCCTAAACCCGATCTGAGAGAGATTAACTCTCCCCAGGTTACCCACCACGTTGCTGTGGTAGAGGAACAATACGGCGACCCTTCTTCTATCTTAAGGACTAGCTACGTCCGGATTCCCGATCCCTCCATGCCGGATTCCCGCGGAGGAGAGGACGTCATGCAAGCCCTGAACCTAAAGTCAGGCAGCGGGCTAGATTCATTGGACAACATCCAAGAATCCAAGCTTCCAAATTTGGGGGCGGTTCCGGATTTAATTCCACCCGCCCACCCAAACATAAGCAACCTATCTCAAATTCGGCAAGAGCCCGCAGAAACAGTACACCATTCTTGGGCGATTCCTCCCGGTTATGGACGGGATAAAGGACTCGCCGCGAGGAGGACGCAATCTCATTCTTCTGCAATAATTGCACAGACAACGGGATCCTTAATGCTATAAGTCGCCGTGATATCACACGCTTTGCCGACTTGGCGTCCATAGTACGAAAGTACTGTGCGATGGAAAGCGCCTGGAAAAACGAAGCAAGATTTTGGGACAATCCGGCCTTGAATACAACCCCAGTTCAAAATAAAAGGGTGCACCATCGCCAAGCACCTGGGTTAAACACCAAAAAGCAAATACCCTCTACAGGGCATGGAACCGTACTGGAGGGATGGCTCAATGGACCCTGTAAAATTCATAGTACAGAGGGCGCCACTCCAACTCATAGCCTTAGAGCATGTTGGATACTACGACAGTGGCCAAAAGTGGCGAAGAGCTTCTAGCTCTAGAGCACCAGCCCGAGGATACCAAGATCAGATAACAGATCTTGAGACTTTCGCATCAAATAATATGCGGAAAAGAACACTCCGTAGCCTTGCGAAGTCTACCAAGTAGCAACAATAAATCCATGGAGTGACACGGCTATTACCTTTAATGCGGTGGATTTAACCTAAATTCGAACAGCCCGAGCACCAGCCGCATTGGTCCTCAGTCCGATAGTGGACGGCTTTCGCCTCGCCAAGGTACTCATGGATGGCGGCAGCGGATTGAACCTCATTTACGAGGAAACCCTCCGAAAAATGGAAATAGACTGGAGCCGCATTGAGTGAAGCAGCACAACCTTTAGAGGAATAATCCCCAGTCGGGAAGCACGCTGCACAGGAAAAATCACACTGGACGTGGTGTTCGGCACGCCGGATAATTACAGGTCCGAGGAAGTCACGTTCCAAGTGGCCCCGTTCAGCAGCGGATACCACGCTCTATTAGGGCGAGAGGCATTCACAATTTCTCAAGCTATACCCCATTATGGGTACATGAAGCTCAAAATGCCCGGGCCCAACGGAATCATCACTCTTGCTAGTGATCCGGACATAGCACTCTGCGCCGAAAATAAGACAGCCGCACTGGCCCTTGAGGCACTATCTGAAGCCCTAGCGGTCGAGGAACTCACTACACTGCGCTCCACGGTGAATAGGGACGATGTGATACTCGATAAGAGATCCAAGTCCACTTCCTTCAAACCAGCGGATGAAATAGTCAAATTCCAAGTCCATACAACGGACCCTACAAAAACGGCCTCCATCAGGGCACAATTAAATCCTGATGTAGACGCCACACTAAGAGAATTCCTACGCGAAAATTGGGACATTTTTGCCTGGCACCCTTCAAACATGCCAGGAATCCCACGCCGGCTGGCCGAGCACAGCCTAAACATCCTAAAAGGGTTCAAGCCAGTCAAACAGGCTCTTCGACGTTTCTCCGAACCCAAGAGACATGCCATGGGAGAGGAGCTAGCCAAACTATTGGAGGCCGGATTCATCAGAGATATAAAACATCCGTACTGGCTAGCAAACCTGGTGATGGTACCAAGAAGGACAAATCCTGGCGCCTATCGTCGATTTCAAGGACCTCAACAAGGCTTGCCCAAAGGATCCCTTCCTCTCCCCACATCGATCAAATCATCGACGCTACCGCGGGACACGATTCATTGTGTTTCCTCGACGCATACTCCAGCTACCACCAAATTTAGATGGCAGAGCTCGACCAAGCCGCAACGGCATTCATCACTCCATACGCCCATTACGCTTCAACACAATGCCCCGGGCTCAAAAACGCCGGTGCAACATATCGGTAGCATGATTTAGACATGTCCGGCAAACCAGATCGACAAAACAGTTGAGGCATACGTAGACGATGTGGTCGTCAAAAGCAAGCATGTTGAAACTCTAGTAGACGACTTGAGGCGCACATTCGATAATCTCCAAACATATGACATCAAGCTCAACCCGGAAAAATGCGTTTTCGGTGTACCAGCCGGAAAGCTCTTGGGCTTCATCGTATCTGGTAGAGGAATTGAAGCAAACCCAGCCAAGATCCGAGCTCTGTCACAATTGGATATCCCAAAAGACCTCAAAAAAATACAAAAAATGACTGGATGCGTGGCGGCACTAATCCGCTTTATCTCCCGTTTGGGAGAAAAGGCATTACCCCTTTATCGCCTCCTCCGACGCACTGAACACTTCGAGTGGACGGATGCCGCCA
The DNA here is from genome assembly GCA_021605205.1 of Aegilops longissima. Classification (NCBI taxonomy): domain Eukaryota; kingdom Viridiplantae; phylum Streptophyta; class Magnoliopsida; order Poales; family Poaceae; genus Aegilops; species Aegilops longissima. The sequence continues at coordinate 78,689,480 of CM038679.1, forward strand.
CGGCCGGACTCGAAGAAATAAAAGCCATATTGGCAACAAACCCAGTCCTAGCCGCGCCCAACATGGGCGAACCAATGCTATTATACATCGCGGAAACTCATCAAGTTGTAAGCGCGGTGCTCGTTGTCGAACGAGAAATGGATGGACACAAGTTCCCCCTTCAAAAACCAGTTTACTACGTGTCCACTGTCCTAACTCCATGCAAGTCACGGTACCTGCATTATCAAAAGATAGTGTACGCGGTGTTTATGGCATCCTGGAAGCTACGACACTACTTTCAAGAGTGTTCAATAACAGTAGCCTCCGAAGTACCCCTTAACGACATTATAAACAACCGCGACGCGACGGGCCGGATTGCCAAATGGGCCATTGAGCTCCTCCCGTTCGACATAACCTATAAGCCATGGAGAGATATTAAGTCGCAAGTTTTGGCCGACTTCGTCGCCGAATGGACCGAAGCCGAACTCCCTAAAGAGTACGGCGCATATTCCAACTGGATAATGCCTTTGATGGCTCCAAAATGTTGGCTGGCACAGGAGGCTGGCGTCGTTACAGCGTCCCCAACCGGAGATACTGATTCAATCGTACTCCAGATAATGTATACGGACCCCAACTACGTAGCCGAATACGAGGCCCTTCTACATGGTCTCCGGATGGCACTCTCCATGGGCATTCAACGCCTAGAGGTGCGCTGGGATTCGAACCTCGCGATATCCCAAATAAATGGAGACTTTGATGCCAAGGATCCGAAAATGACAGCCTATCGCAATGCCGTACTAAAAATATCAGCTCGGTTTGAGGGGCTCGAATTTCACCATATAGCCTAGGATAACAACCGGGCAGCAGGCGTGTTAGCACGCGCCGGTAAAGCGATGCTGTCCCCCCAACATCTTCCTAGAGAGGCTGTTCAAGCCATCCGTATTATGGGAGGAGAGTCCGGAAATAACAACCGGACCCAACCGCACTGCCCCACACCAAACATTACGACACGGTTGGTGGTTACGCCAATGAAATAACACCTCAGCCCACGTAATAATGGCAGTCATTGCCCCGTGGACCGAACCATTCCTAGCCTACCTAACCAGGCATGAACTTCCGAGGACCAAAAGCGAGGCCCGCTGCATAGTGCGGCGATCTAAAGCCTATAATGTCCATGAGGAGAGCTTTATAAGAAAAGCACAACCGAGTCCTTCAAAGGTGTATCTCGAACAGGAAGGGTGGAATCTTGGCTGAAATTCATGCCGGACTCGGCGGGCACCACGCCGCAGCCCGGGCCCTTGTAGGCAAGGCCTTCCGTACAGGATTTTATTGGCCGACGGCCCGGGCAGATGCTCAGGACTTAGTCCAACGATGCATCGGATGCCAGCTCTTTGCCAACCAAAGCAACATGCCACCTACCGCCCTCAAAACTATACCCATCACCTGGCCCTTCGCGGTCTGGGGCCTTGACATGGTCGGTCCCCTTAAAGGGGGAACCCACAAGAAAAAATACCTACTGGTCATGGTGGATAAATTCACCAAATGGATAGAGGCCAAGCCTGTCAAGACAGCCGAATCCGGACCGGTGATAGACTTCATATCAGGGGTCGTACACCGTTACGGTGTCCCCCACAGCATCATCACTGATAACGGCACGAACTTTACGGCCGACGAGGTAAAAATCTGGTGCAAAAACATGGGCATTAAGCTCGACTATGCTTCAGTCTATCACCCTCAAACTAACGGTCAAGTTGAGTGAGAAAATGGTCTAATTATGAGCGGCATCAAACCCAGATTAGTGCGGTCCCTCAAGGAATCTAACACGCACTGGGTAGAGGAGCTCGACTCCGTACTCTGGTGGCTGCGGACCACTCCGAATCGCACGATCGGATTCACACCATTCTTTATGGTATACGGCGCAGAGGCAGTTCTGCCCTGCGACATAATTCATGACTCACCTCGCGTGCGAATGTACGAAGAAAGAGAAGCCGAGCTTGATCGGCAGGACAGTTTGGACGCCTTGGAGGAGGAGCGTGACGTAGCAAAAGCCCGTTCTGCATTCTATCAACAGCAGGCTCGAAGATATCAAAGCAGAGAAGTACGGGCCAAAACTTACAATGTTGGCGAGCTAGTTCTACGCCTGCCGGACAAGAAAAAGGACAAACTAAAGCAAAAATGGGAAGGTCCATTTATCATCGACCAAGTCCTGACCGGTGGAGCGTACTGTCTGCGAGATGCATCGGATAACCGACTCGAGCCGAACCCATGGAACACAGCCCGTCTCCGAAGATTCTACGCCTAGTGCCGGATTCTGAGTTCGTCTCCTTCTTCTGTCCATATTTTATATTTTAGCTGTCTTCTATTTTTCTCCTTCTCCCTCCTTTTTCTTTCCAGCCTTTGAAGGCTCGTTAGCGCATCGTTCGCACACACTTGACGCGCTATCCGTGCTCATTGTACCTGGGGGCTTCTTTCACAGAAGCTTAATTATAAGGGCTTCATGCCCAATACATGTGTCACACTTCCGCATGTACCTTTTATTCACCATTATATGCATCGATATGACTTAAGTTTTGGCCAAGCTGGGTTGCCTGGCTCCTGTGCTTACCCCTACGTTCCCGATTGTTCGGCTAGGTGGTAAAGGGAGCACCTCTGCAATTGCTACTGCCGGGTCAGCCGGATGTGTACCTCAGACTAGGTGAAGCCGAAAGCTAGCGTTCTTAAGAGAATATTCCGTCGGTGAACTAAAAGAAGATTTCTTACCTATTTATTTATCTGGCCCCAGATGTTTTTCTGCTTTTTTCGCAGTCCGGACATGCACTTTAGGGCATGCCTCCCAGGGAAAGGAACCCCTAACGGAACTATTATCCCTGGAAGATGTTTCTTACTAACCATGTAATATAACATAACTAGTTGGGCACTTGTCTGATAAAGCACTAATGACCTCTACGCCTAGTCTCCACGCATGCCCCGGTTTTTATATAACCGCGAGGGTATTCGGACACACTCCGGACTATTGGGTCCCGAGGTTGAAGCGAAAAGGTCCGCTATGACAAACGATCTACAATCCGGCTAGAAGGCATTTTACATGTCTCCTTAAATTACATAGTCAATTTGACTGATTGTATTCCTCTTCAATGCCATCTAACAGCTGTCTAGTTTACTGATCCTGCTGGGAATACTTTATGCCAATTCTACCGGCCGTACACTAAGCTCACAGGATCTCCTTCCCATCGGCCCCACAGGTCCGACCTCGCCATGTGGTTTGGGTCAACCTTCATGTACCAGCGTCTTCACCATGGCCCGAGCCTCCTGGCGCCTTTGACGGCAGGCCGATATCTTCCATAATCGGAAGTGCCTCCGCGCTCCCTGGAGCCTCTCTGCAAGCTCCCCAAGGCCTTCGGGCAGGGAGACAGATGGCCACAAGGCCTGGGCGACACCTTTCATCACCTGCCGAACTCATTCGTGCAGTTGTAAGAGCTCGAGAAGAAGGTCACCCGTAGAACCGGGCATTTCCTCTGCAGGACGGCCTGTGAGCATACCTACAGACATAACTCTGTTAGTCGACTTCCTCGCCGAACTCATTTTTCAAAGTTCGTTTAAGCACTTACTAAAAATGCCACGTCGAAGCCGCTGATTCTCCTTAACGGAGTCAGACAGCTCGGCACAAACATCTTTTAGTTCCTCACCCAGCTGGGTGTTGGCATCTTGGAGATTATTTTTCTCCTGCCTCACCCTCGTAAGCACGTTCTCGCCGGCCTTTAACCGGCGTAAGAGCGGTTGCTTGTCCGGATCTACCCCAGCGCCATCTGCAATGTTATTATCAGATCTATATACACGCCGCACTTCACAACATACTTATCTTTTAAAAGCATATGTTACCAGAGGGGGTCTCTTTGGCTTCCCCTGTCGCGGCTTGTGCAGCATCAAGTTGGGCTTTGCACTCTTCAAGCTCCTGGGACATTTGGGTATTCTTTTCAGTAAGATCCTGCACAGTAAATGATCTTTAAATCAGTTATTCTAACTATTTCAAGTCTCGGGGGCTACTGGCAAATATAACTGTTAAATTTCCTCACTCGTATGTCTTTTACATACTGCTCCGTGGCTCTGGCTAGACCATCTTGAGTGGCACGGAGGTGCGCATCTCCCGAATTGAAGGCGTTCAACGCCTCTTGGGAGAAACATGTGTCACGAAGAATTGTCCGGCGGCGCCTGTGATTCATGGCACTCTCCACCTCAGAGTTGGTGGCGGACAATCTGTCGGCATCCTTTGTCGGAGGAGCATCTGACGCATGCCCCGTGTTTGCCTCTGCTTCTGGGCCGGGCTTTGAAGCCTGGCTGGCGGAGGCTCGAGGGGCAACCTCTCCGGATATACTCCGGCGAGCGCTCTTTTTCCTAAAGAGAGCATGAGCGTTAGTATGCCTTCCGGAATAAAACCTGGGAATAAGGTGACACGCCATACCGTTGCACCGGCGTTTCGATCCGGACCGCACTTCTTTTTTAGCCTGCTGGGCCGCGCTGCCCCTCGTTGGCTAGCCACCGCAGGCTCGGCCTTCCGCCTCTAGGGCTCCCCCTGCAAAACACCGTTGTTATACGATGATCAAAAATAATAACGGATGAATCATTCTCAAAGTATTGGGTCTTCGGTCTCAGTTACCTGCGAGGCTGGAAGTATTCCGGGGTAATCGGCCGTAATGGCAACTAGGGCATTATCAATGCTCAGTTGGTGAAATACCCCATCAATCAGCTCCACCGATATGTCCGGATCCTCTTGGGAGGCCGGATCATGGAACCGTTCTGGATCTTCGGGTTGTGGAGGCAGGCTGTTTATATCCTTTACGGCCTGGCACAGTTCCTACGTCGAAATCACAAAATGAGATACTTGACTATGGGAATATGGATCGGATGGGCAAAAATGTCCGCTTACCTAGCTTGGAGGATTGTTCATAGAAAATCCGTCCTGAGGGTTGACGTGAAGAAATTCCTCCTCTTCTCCCTTGTACAATGCGGACAAGATCTTCATCAGATCGGCGACCGATCCCGGCCCCTTACGGCCATGATGGGTGGCATCATCCTCCTCATTGAAATCCCACATGCGGTGGCCTCTATACTGGAGCGGCTGCACCCCCCGCATAATGCATGTGGCCATGACCCCGATCATGGTCAGTCCGGAATGAGCCAACAACCTTATTCGGCTCATCAGGTAAAGGACGTCCCTGTCATTTTCCCTCTTGGGGCTCCGTGGACGCCAGCTTAGGCATTTCTTCAAAGGAGCATTACTGAACTCCGGGAGGCCGATCCGAACAGGGTCCGGCAGGGGGACATCTTCTATATAAAACCATTCCGAAGGCCAGTCTTCGGACGCCTTCTTCGGGGTTCCGGATAGATATCCGGTCCCGGCGATGCACCATAGTTCGGCTCCGCCCACTTGATATATCGACCCCTCCTGAGAACGGGGTACGAGGCAGAACAACCTCTTCCATAGCGCGAAATGAGCCTCGATGCCCAAAAACAGCTCGCAAAGGGCCACGAATCCCACAATATGCAGAATGGTGGCAGGCGTAAGGTTGTGCAACTGGAGGCCATAGAACTCCAGGAGCCCCCGGAGAAAAGGATGAATTGGAAATCCGAGCCCTCTTATCAAATAAGGGACAAGGCATACCCACTCTCCTTGGGAGGGACTGGGGACGCTCTCCGCTTGTTTTCCGCCCTTATAGGTGGCGAGTCCGGCTCGAACCGGAACCATGAAGGCCGGGGGAAGAAATCCCTTGGTTTGGAGCATCACTAGCTCACATTGTGTGATGAGAGAGCATCTCTCCCAATCTCGGTGAGGACTGGAGGGCGAGAGGAGGAGCCGCGTCGATTGTCCATGATGGAATGGATTTGCATCGGATCGCCCGATGAAAGCTCATGAAGGGAAGATGGTGTGATTGAATCTAGATCCTCGTCTCTTATATTGACAACTCATTTGCGCAGCTAGGGGGGTAAATGTAAAAATACCCTGGCTTTTCGCATTCGTTCAACACGTGGAAGGTGGCCATTATTGGGCGTGGAAGCCAAGGAGCGCGATATTCATGAGAAGCCGGACACTATTCAAACAGGTACACAGGATTTGGAGAAGAACCCGCTTTGCAATGCCGAAGACAATCTACGCGCGGACTCGTTGCCATTGAAGCCTGGTTCGGGGCTCTTGAGGAGTCCGGATTAGGGGTGTCCGGATAGCGGACTATGACCTTTGGCGAACTCACGGACTATGAAGATACAAGATTGAAGACTTCGTCCCGTGTCCGGATGGGACTTTCCTTGGTGTGGAAGGCAAGCTTGGCAATACGGACATGTAGATCTCCTACCATTGTAACCGACTCTGTGTAACCCTAACCCTATTCGGTGCCTATATAAACCGGAGGGTTTTAGTCCGTAGGACGAATAACAATCATACCATAGGCTAGCTTCTAGGGTTTAGCCTCTCTGATCTCGTGGTAGATCTACTCTTGTACTACCCATATCATCAATATTAATCAAGCAGGAGTAGGGTTTTACCTCCATCGAGAGGGCCCGAACCTGGGTAAAAACATCGTGTCCCTTGTCGCCTGTTACCATCCGCCTAGACACACAGTTCGGGACCCCCTACCCGAGATCCACCGGTTTTGACACCGACACTTGGCTCTTTTGGCCTCCTCCCAAAGCATCCAGGGTGTCTTGTGGTCCAAGAAAAATCTTAAAAAAGTTTCGTTCCGTTTGGTATTGATTTTCTGTAAAAGACAATAACAAGGAAAAAAACAACAACTGGCACTTGGCACTGGGTTAATAGGTTAGTCCCAAAAAATGATATAAAATAGTAACATAATGTATATAAGACATCCAAGATGGATAATATAATATCATGGAACAATAAAAAATTATAGATACGTTGGAGACGTATCAGTAACTACAATTTACGATCTATAAACCCTAGTCGTAACCCCATAACCCACGTACTCCTAACTCTAGCCCTAGCTTCCCTACCAATGTGGGTGGCGGCCATGGCTGTGCGTGTTGGTGGCGGCCGCGACCATTGGTGTGGGTGACGGCGATGATGACAAGATCGTACCGGATCCCATGGCGACAGTGATGGTGGGGCCGACGGGGCGGTGAAGAGGACGGCGGGGCTAACGAGGGTGGCCAAGAGGACGGTGGGACCGGCAGTGCCGGTGAATAGGACGACGACGCAGAGGCGATGACAGTGACAAGAGAGAGATCCATGGGGGAGTTAGGATGAGCGAGTGAGTGAAGTGAGGGGGACGACAAGATGCGTGTGGGTTGATAAAATTTGTTTGTGGTGCAACGGGCGGCAACGAGCAATCGCCGTAGCTATGTTCTGACAGAACTGAACATTTGGCAAGGATAACTAGTGGCGGTTGTGAGGCGCCGCCTGCCAGTACATGGTCATCTACCTGTGGCATGCACTAAGTAGAGCCCTTCACTACTGAGTTACGCAAACAAGTCCTGCCCGAGTGAAAATACCTGTGGTGGGTCACGTGTTCTGCCCACCAAAGATAGTGTATTAGCTATGGCGGGCAGGTTTTGCTACACGCCACTTCTTGTTTACAAAAAAAGTTGTGGTGGCTGCCTGCCTCGGCTCACCCGCCACTCATTGGGGTTCACCTATAAGCCCTTTTCCACTATTGGAAGTAGGTTTTGCATTCTACAATGGAGGTAATATTTCTACCAATGAGTTCAATCTGGGATTCTTACTTTGCGGTCATGGTGGTGCGGATTGTGAGAAATAATTAGCTTTGTACCTTCAAGAGCAAGAATATGAGTGGAATCATGTTTTTCGTAATTATCCTAAAACATCCTATGCTCAAGAAGTTGGATATCCCCGTATCTTCTAGGGTAACGATGTTGCTCCTCATAGATCATCAACTTACACTACAAAAAACAGACACTTCTGTGATGATACGTGTTTGTTACAGTAGGTCATGTTTTCTGTCATGCATGTACATCCATGACGATTTTATGACTAAATCAAGATAGTCATACCTGTGTTGTCGTAGAAGTGTTCCATGACAATACTCAAATTGTCATCACGGAAGTGTCCACTTCCATGATGATAAATGGTGCATCGTGGAAGTGCTTTCGTTAAGGGTAACCGACACATGACATCCACCGTAACGGGTCGCCGTTAAGCTATCGGGTTCCAGTTTGGATCCGATAACCTGGTAACAGGCTGGACAAATGAGGATTTTCCACGTGTAAAATTGTCATATGCCCGAGGAACCACGTGTCAGCTCGACGTTGCGACATATGTCATTCATTCAATGGACGAGATGGGGAAAAGGTGACATGTGGCAGGGCCCAACAGTGGCCCAACTAGTGTAAAAGGCCTGTCTGTTTGACTTCATCAAAAGTTAGCGGGCCGGCCCATGGAAAGCCGGATAATGGCCCGTTCGTATATAGCCCAATTACGACCTGTTAACTCACAACCTATTATGGCCCTTTCGAATTCAGCACACTAGCGTCATGTGGGCCTTCCAATATAATTCCAGCCCATTGTCACTTTCGTCCCATGTCTGACTCTTGACGTCTTTTGGCCCATATGAGGCCTTTTGTATCTCTGGGCCCTTTAGCGGCCCGTTGTGATTCTGACACATAATAAACAATAATTTGCTTTATACCCATTAATGGCCCATGATTCAGTTGGGCCGTTTCGAGCCCATGTTATCTTTCGGCCTTCTAAGGGCCCATATATTCTTGGGATCATTTCTGGCCCTCGATTACTTACGGTCTGTTACTGGTCAGCTTGACTAATGGGCCAAAATCAGCCCGTGGTTACAGTTGACCCATTTTGGCTCGTTAGACCATTGGGCCGTTTTCATCCCGTCAAATATCTCGGCCCAGTAATGACCTGTTATACCTATCGATAGAAATAAGCATTTGCTATCTTCAGGCCTGTTAACGGCCCGTTAAGTTGCGGGCCCATAAAAATATGATTAATTTTTTGGCCCGTTTACGACCCATATTGTGGTCCACTTTTGGTCCATGAAAGGCCTATGGATCGTACGGCCTGTAGGAGGCTCACTGATCCTACGACACCTAGATGGTCTATGGTCACTACAACAGGTAGCAGACCCAAGGTTACCAAGGTCTGTATGTGGCCCATGGTTATTGTGGCCACTAGCAAACGGAGGAAAACAAAGACTAAGGAAATAAATAAGCAAGCAACTAACGCTCGGCTATGACCGCAAATGTGCATATTACATCAACTGGGCATCAAAGTTCGCCACCAGTACAAATATAGGGAACACCCTACAGTATACAAAAAATGCTTCCTATTTTCTTTAGCAGGTCGCTACCCATTAAGAACAAATGTTGTATCGCAACAAAAAAATTATAGCCATATAACAAAAGGAGGGTTGGCATAAAAGTTAACAGTTTGGCAAATAAATGCACCATCAGAAGCTCAGAAGATCAGTTCATTTGCCTGACTGTTACGTTTTCATACTATAGTGTCTGATGGAGCACCATAGCCTTTGCCTTCATTTCTCCTAGGCTCCTGAACAACATAGCAAATGTTCGGTAGTCTGGTTTCAAAACCATGCATATCTTGATGACATCGAACAATAGTTGTCCTTGTTTCATAAAGGGTCTCTCTTAGCGATTTGACTTGTGTCTGGAGCATAGATATATCATTATTTTGAGCTTCTAGATCTTGATGGTGAGGCAGTTTGGACGAGTTTCCTTAACAACCAACCCAGTATTACGCAGGAAGGTGCTTTTGGCACTGTTAGTGGAGAGATACTAACCCACTGCAACAAGAGGTGACATTGCGGTTATGGTTGCCTCTTCACCTTCAGGAGGTGGCGGTTCCACCATTTCCTCCATAGCTTACTGAAAAGTTGAGTTTATACATTAGTTGTACCAAAGCAGTTGTTATTAATGAGGCAGCAAACCCAAACAGAATAGCTTTGGTCTATATACATAACTTATTTTGGTGAACCCGTGTAAAATATTAGTTGTATTTTACTGCAAAGTACATAATAAAACCAGGTTCCAAACATATGACCATGTGCCATGGCTAATGTATTGTCTATTTATTTATATTGACAACTAAGGATAAAGAGACAAAGTTTATAATATGGTAAGCATGGTATGACATCATTCATAACACAAAATAACTAAGAACAAAACAACATGCAACTGTAATGCAGTGTGGGCAAGTCCAACACGGAACTAGATTACAGATCAAGAGCAAAGTAACATCACTCCTCTCTTTTAAACCCTGTAAGGTGCAATGATACGTTAAGAAAACTGTGTATAAAATTGAAAAGAGTAATAGACATTGGCTGCAAACCGTGCAGTGCAATGCACAGGTCAGAGTAACCAGTAGTTCAAAACCATGAGGATTAAGGACTTACAACAACAACTTTGACTGGTGTAGTCATGCCCTTCATGTTGCTGGTGTGACAGTCCTTGAAGATTTCCACCGCATTTGGTTCAGGTACTTTTTGGTCCTTGCGGGCTTTCCTCTGCACTTGGAACAAGTCAATATAGATTTGACATTATGGTAGAGCGAAAAGAGTGAAACAACATCTAGTTACAAGAGCCTCGTAGTGTGCAATATAGCTACGAGATCTTGTCATTTGTTGGAATTTCAATTTCGTACATTTGGCCTTGTTCTTTGAATTCCCCTAGAAGAAGATAGATTTGTAAGGCACATGCGTAAATAGGAGTTCAACATGTGATATGATCCCATATATATAATGTACTTGATACTTTGGATCAGACTAGTGTTTAACAAGGGCTCTCCAGTCTTCATCCATTATATTTTCCACTGGAGATGTTTGGGCAAGTTCACTGTTAGCCTTGCCTTCAAAGTGAGTTTTCCTCAGGTTATACCAATACTAACACAGAGCAGACTTGAAAACATGAGTGCATGCTTGTCTGGTTGCATCATCTTGGCGATCCAACTTGAACCTCATCTGTTGAAAATTATGGGAGTCTCATTACCAGCAACCTACAAAGTATGGGACAGAGAAAGATGATATTACTAATTTCCATAAATAACCATGCATACTTACTGATAAATTCTCAAGGAAGGTGTTAAACTGGGTTTCGTCTTTGTCATTCTTGTACTGAATCCATGTTGGGAGGATACATGCATGACACCTAATGGCAACGACTGCCTCTGATACAAACTTGGCTGACTCTGTAGCATCACATGGCCTTTTTAAACCTGCCTTAAAATGGATCTCCATTCTTCCTCCTCTAGATTTAGTTAACCTGTGGAGAATTTATCCCTGATGTTCGTTTCCTCTTACACCTAGGTGCATGCTAGTTCAAAATGAACATGGGAAGTGTTAGTGTACATCAAACTGTGAGACTGCATATAAAGAAGCATGCAACTGTAACTTGACTCGATCAAGTACCTTCTTGTTGTTGAAGCTCACAAGGTTCATTTGATCTTGCTTTTTTTTTGCGGGTATGATCTTGCTAAGTCCTCTTCTATGAAGAGTGCTTCGTAAGTAGTGTCAGGTGGCAAGGGAGCTTGGGAACTTGCCGCTAGCTGAGTTGACGAATGAGTAACTCGTGCAGATGTTGTTACGGTGGAAGAAGGTGCTACAACCACTAGGGTTGTTGTTGCTTGTTTGGTGGAAACTATTCATTTGTGTTTGGTATGTTTTGCAGCTAGTGTAGCAGGGTATACCGTGTTTGTACATTTATCCGGTGGACTTCGACCTTCTATTGCACTATCAGTACCAGCATAATTTGTAGGGATGTTCTCCTTCCGTTTGCATGCCTCCCGAGTACTAACACCATCCTCTACCATTATCTGTTCCTTCCTCTTTTTTTTCCATGTCAAGTCAAGCTCACAAGAAAAAGGAATAAAAATTTGGTTCTTCTGAACTAATTGATGCGTGATACAGACGAACATAACTTTGATGTTATACAACCGCATGACAGGAGGATGTAATATGTACGAAAAATAGGACGACATGACATAATCAGACTTATGTGGTGTAAACTAAGAAGAAGGCATTTCAATAAATTAGAATTAATGAAATGGAAGGTATACACCATACTCCCTGTGTCCTTGAAAGATTGTACTTCCAACTTTGTTGGAGGGTCAAACTATCTCAAAGTTTGAACAGGTTTGTGCAAAAATATGAAAGCTGCTACAAATATCACTCTGCCAAGTTAAAAGTGTCTCGTCATAAGTGGCATTTAAACAAATCCGAAGCAGTACAAGGAATAAATCATATGCAAGATGCAAGCAACATCACATTACCAAGTTAAAGGTGTCTCGTTATAAGTGATTGATGAAGGATAGACACAACAGTACTTCGATGTTAGAACATGTAATAGAGAGATGTAGTACATGCAAAAAAGGAAGCCATGCCATATTCACATGTATAATGTGTAAAATACGCAGATGCAATGGAATCAAATTAGAAGGAATACAATCTAGACACCATATGCAACATGCAAGCAAATATCACACTACCAAGCTAGAGAAAGCAAAAGGCATGCTGGACTAGAATTGTTGGGCCATCATATTTACTTGGAACTTCTAGTGCACTAGGAGTACATAGTACTAGAATCTCTAGACCGCGTCCTTACCGGTTCCTCCAAAATACCACCATCAACCCCTACCTTAATTTTTTCCTTCCTTTTTCTTAGTTTTTTTTTGCCTTGTCAAGTCAAGCCCACAAGAAAAATGAATAAAATTCGCTTTTCAGAACTCATTGATGCATGATGCTGACGAACACTACTTTCATGTAAGGCGACCGTATGACAGGAGGATTGAATATGTACGAAAGAAGAACAACATTGCATATTCACACCTATGATGTGTAGAGTAAGCAGAAGGCATTTCAACAGATTAGAAGCAATGAAAGCTAGACACCATATGAAATATGCAACGAATATAACTCTACCAAGTTAAAACTGTCTCATCATAAGTGCCATTTCAATAAATTAGAAGCAGTACAAGCTAGAAAAGAATGCAAGATGCAAGCTATATCACACTCCCAAGTTAAATGTGTCTTATGATAAGTGATTGTTGCAGGTTACACAACAGTAGTACTATGATGTAAGAACATGGTGTGATAGACAGATAATGTATGTTCTAGAAATAGGAACATGTGTCTTATTCAGAAGTATGATGTGTAAACTAAGCAGATGTAGTTCAACAAAATTAGAAGCAATACAAGCTAGACATCATATGTAACATGCAACCACATATAATAGTGCCAAGTTAGAGCGAGAACCTGTGATGGTGGAGTAGAGGAGATGTGCTCATCATGAACACAACTATGTTGAGTGTCTATGCGTGTGTTTTCTTGCAAATATTGTTGGGAGCATGGCAGAGTAGAATCTTTATTACACCCTCCATTTCAGTTGCTTGGATGGAGCACCATCATCCACTGCCTTGCTAATTTCCTTCTGCTTTATTGATTTTGCATTGCCAAGTAAAATCGGCAAGAAAAGGAATAAAATTCACTCTTGAGAACTCATGCATGCACGATACTGGAAAACACTTTGATATAAGGCAAACACATGATACGAGGATGGAATATGTACGAAAAATAGGACGGCATGGCATATTCACACATGCTTGTGTAAACTAAGCAGAAGCCATTTCAACAAATTAGAAGCAGTACATGCTATAAATCATATGAAAGAAGCAACCAGCATCGCGCTGCATATACTAAAGGTGTCTCATCATAAGTGATTCATGCTGGATGCAAAAGAACAATTGTTTTATGTAAGGACATGCTTAATAGACATATGTAGTATGTACCAAAAACAGGAAGGCATGTCACATTAACACGTATAATGTATAAACTAAGTGGAATAGAACATGAAATTTAACCAGATTATAAGAATTACAAGCTAGACACCATATGCAACATGCAAGCACGTATCACACTGCCAAGTTAGAGCAAGCACCTGCGATGGTGGTGTAGAGGAAATGCACTCATCAACTACAGAGCTACGTTGACTATCTTCATCTAGCCTTGCTATTTCTTGAGAATCATGTGGGGAGGCTAACACTGCATTCTTTAAATGAGTATCTTCTATCACACCAATCCACATGTCTGACTGTTTCATCATAAGTGATTGATGAGGGATACACAAGAACATTAGTTTGATGTAACAACATGGTTAATAGACAGATGTAGTATCTAACATAAACAGGAAGGCATGTCATATTCAAAGGTATAATGTGTAAACTAAGTAGATGGAATTTAACCAAATTGGAAGCAATACAAGCTAGACACCCAGCTGGTGTGCTGAGCATGATCATCGAGGACCTGAGAGCCTAGCGGGAGGCGGGTTGCTTCGCCACCACTATGGATTTTTAGTTGGCTTGCAGACGATGCATGTCTGTGATGGGCTTGTCATTGGCTCGGCTAGTGCCTTGCCTATTTGGCTTCTGGTGCTCTGTGGTCTTGTACTCTTTGCTACCGTTTCCATGATGTAAAAAAATTATTTCCTTATCTTAATAAAGACCGGCTTTGACCTTTCAAATACAAGCTAGACACCATATGCAATATGCAACCACATATGACACCGCAAATTTACAGCAAGCACCTAGAGTGGTGGTTTATGGCGATTGAGAGCATCAACTGCAGAGCTACATTTACTATCTCCATCTGCTGACACTAAATCCTTTATAGTGCTAAAATACTTCGAGCTTAACCGCGAATTACGCTGGAACGACTTCTCTCTTTTCTTTTTTGACAACAGTGTGTTAGAGGCTGAAATACCCATGTATAAAAAAAATAGTGAGAGTATGGGTGAAGTGTGTGCAGAAGTAGTGCACTGTAAAGTATAGCAGATAGCAGGTGGGTGAAAAATAAATGATGGGAGACATATGATAGCTCTACAACATGCATGACACACGAAATTAGATTCTAGGCTTTTGAAATATGAGAATAGGATAGTTGGGAAATGCAGGTACTCCTCTAGCTCACCACCACATGTGGTCTAATACGTCTCCATCCTATCTACTTTTCCAAACTCTTTTGCCTTTGTTTTGGACTCTAGTTTGCATGATTTGAATGGAACTAACCCCAGCAGAATTGCCATGGTGTTATTTTTGTGCAAAAATCAAAGTTCTCGGGTTGACCTGAAAAGTTACGGAGAATTTTTGTGGAATATAATAAAAATACTGGCGCAAGTATTAACCAGAGGGGGTCCACCCAGAGGCTACAAACCTCGGGGGGGGGGGGGTGCCCCCCTGGGGCGCGCCTAGAGGGCTTGTGGCCCCCCTGGACCTCCTCCGACCTCAACTCAACTCTATATAACCCTCTTCGCGGAGAGAAAAAATAGAGGAGAATGATTCATCGCATTTTTCGATACGAAGCAGCCGCCGCCACCGCTGCCTCCTATTCTTTGTCGGGAGGGCTGATTGGGAGTCCGTTCGGGGATCCAGAGAGGGGAATTCGTCGCCATCATCATCACCAACCTCCCTCCATCACCAATTTGATGATGCTCACCACCGTGCGAGAGTAATTCCATCATAGGCTTGCTGGACGGTGATGGGCTAGATGAGATTTATCATGTAATCGAGTTAGTTTTGTTAGGGTTTGATCCCTAGTATCCACTATGTTCTGACGTTGATGTTGCTATTACTTTGCTATGCATAATGCTTGTCACTAGGGCCCGAGTGCCATAAATTCAGATCTGAACTTATTATGTTTTCATGAATATATTTGTGTTATTGATCCTATCTTGCAAGTTGTAGACACCTATTACGAGTTATGATCTGCATACCTGTCACGCCCAATATGCGACCCTATCCAAAAGGAACTCGAAGGTCCCACCAAGGATAGACCCACATATTGAAACGCTTTTGCAAGGTGGATATCATTACATCAATATTACATAATAGTGGGGATACATACATAAGGCACAAATGCCACAAGAATACATCAACATCATACAAGATCCACATCCGACAACGGATGAAACATAAACAGAGACTCAAACAATATCCACCCTGCTAGCCCAGGCTGCCGACCTGGAACCTATCCCCTGATCGAAGAAGAAGCAGAAGAAGAACTCCAAGACAAGCAAAGAACGCTCTCGCGTCATGATCATCGCAAACCTGTACCTGCAACTGGTGGTGTAGTAATCTGTGAGCCACGAGGACTCAGCAATCCCATTACCATGGGTATCAAGACTAGCAAAGCTTAAATGGGAAAGGAAGGGATAAAGTGGTGAGGTTGCAGCAGCGGCTAAGCATATATGGTGGCTAACATACGCAAATGAGGCGAGAAGAGAAACAAAGGGCGGTCGTCAACTAGTAATGATCAAGAAGTGATCCTGAACTCCTACTTACGTCAAACATAACCCGAAACCGTGTTCTCCTCTCGATCAACCCGAAAAGAGACACTCACGGTTACGCATACGGTTGGTGTATTTTAATTAAGATCAACCGGGTTTTCTACAACGGACATTAACAAATTCCCATCTGCCACATAACCGCGGGCACGGCTCTCGAAAGTTTATACCCTGCAGGGGTGTCCCAACTTAGCCCATGATAAGCTCTCGCGATCAACGAAGGATATTCCTTCTCCCCGGGAAGACCCGATCAGTCTCGGAATCCGGCTACAAGACATTTCGACAGCAATAAAACAAGACCAGCAAGACCGCCCGATGCGCCGACAATCCCGATAGGAGCTGCACATATCTCGTTCTCGTGGCAACACGGATGAGACTAGCTACGAGTAAAACCAAACCTCGGGTTGCCTCAAGGTGGCCCTGAGTAGTTCGGCTCGAAGCTGAGCACTTAGAGAAGCACGGCCGGGGGCTAAATAAAGATGACCCTTGGGTTAATTACTCCCAAGGTAAATGTAGGTGGTGGTGAGGCAAATGGTAAAACCAAGGTTGGGCCTTCTTTGGAGAGTCTTATTGAAAGCGAACTGTCAAGGGGTCCCATAAATCACCCGACGCGTTAGGGACGCAAAATCCGGGAACATAATACCGATATGACGGAAACTAGGGCGGCAAGAGTGGAACAAAACACCAGGCATAAGGCCGAGCCTTCCACCCTTTACCAAGTATATAGATGCATTAATTAAATAAGATATATTGTGATATCCCAACAAGTAAACATGTTCCAGGAAGGAACAACATCTCCATGTTCCAACAAGGAACAAACTTCATCTTCACCTGCAACTAGCAACGCTATAAGAGGGGCTGAGCAAAGCGGTAACATAGCCAAACAACGGTTTGCATAGGAAGGGTGTCAAAGGTTAGAGGTTCATGGCAATTTGGGATGGCTTGATAAACAGGTAATAGGTAGCGTAGCATAGCGATAGAACGAAGCAACTAGCATAGCAATGGTAGTAGTGAGATCCAGGGTAGCGGTCATCTTGCCTGAAATCCCGCAAGGAAGAAGAACGATTCCATGAAGAAGACGAACGGGTGAAGCCGAACCAAGCATAGACGAACGAATCCTCACGATCGCAACGAAACAGGAACTAACAAGAAGAAGCACACAACATAGTAAACACACCTCACATGAACAAGACATGATGCACAACAAACATGATTCCTGACAAATCTACATGAAGCTACTCATGGCAAGAGATGATGCAAACAAGAGCAACACATCAAATCAAGTTTAAATGAGGCCGGAAACAACATAGAACAATTCCGGTAAGTCCTCATATGCAAATTTCGAAATTGGTCCAGATCTGAATAAACCTTATGTTTAAGTTGTTAAACAGCAAGTTAAGATGCACCATGATGATCTACACGAAATTCTAGTCAAGTTACATATAAATTTCATTTAATTCGGAGCTACGGCCTAGAAGATATGAGCAAAACAAGTTAAACATGGCATTGATGCAAAATGCATACAAACATCAAGCACACCCCTCAAAACAAGGATGCAACATTATAATATGAAGGTACATGCAAAATCAAGCATGTTTCATATAGAGCACACTCAAAACGGAGCAACGGTTCAACACATACACATAATACAAGTTATAGCAACAATCTGTCCAAAACAGCAAGTTGGCATATTGCAAGCATCAAAACAACAAGCTACAGCAACTCAACGAGAAAACAAAAGGCATGGGCATGATCTACAGGTAAAGCATTACAAAACATGAACACTGAACTATCTCCAGAAATCAATAGAACATGCTCAAAATGACATGGCAAGATTGCGAATAATAACAGTTTCAGGCATTGACAGAAATAACAATAGGTTGCAACGTTTAGAGCTATCAAACAACATGCTACAGTAACTTAACATGGCAAACAAAGGCATCGCATGAATCTACTAAATGCATAGAATAAATGTCCCTTACTGACCATAAGCCAAAAAGGATCAGAAAATATGATGGCACCCATGTAAACATAGCAAGTTATATTACAGATTCATACATGGCAGGAACAACGATAAGTAGGCATGTTGGTGAGCTTGAACCACTCACCACAGAGCAATAAATGGCATGGCAAGGCAACTCACAGTAAGAAGACATGGCATAGAAGCTATACATGGCAAGAACAACATCATAGGGTGCAAGGAGTAACTACAACAACCTTGGCAAAATTGAATAACATGTAAACAATCAGCCAGGAAACATTTTATAGCAAAAGTAGAGCTCGATTGACTCAAGCTATGGCACTCCATAATTGCAAACAAGGGCATGGATGGATAGATCAAGACATGCATAACAAAACATCCTTACTGAAGTATCTCAAAATATGCATGGATCTCTCTGTAGCATCAAGTGAACATGGCATGAAAATATCAGCTAAACAGGGCTGAAATGAGCAACATCAGGAAGCCTACTTTGCATGCTTGTGCTAGTCACCACAGAGATCACAAAAATACATAGCAAGCACCACTGTAAAGAAGACATGGCTATTACAAAACACATGTAGGATTCAAGTTCATAGGGTGCACACATCAACCATGGCAAAAATGACAAAAGTGCATGTTCTGTTAAGAAACAGAAACTAACATCACATAGCACTCTTCCAACAGCATTTAGGGCATCAAGATGAGCTCAAATGAAAATGATGCAATGGAACGAAATGATCTACTCTTCGAGGCGAACAATTTGACATATTATACCCGCAAAACGGAGCTACATGCACAGAGTTATGGCATTATGAAAATGGCAAAAATATGCATCTATCCGGGAGTTAGCGAAAACGGAAGGGGGGAAAGTCAACCGTGGCCTTGAATCGGAGCGGCGGCGGATCTCGCCGGATCCGCGGGCGCCAGTGGCCGGAGTTGTCGGGCGGGCCGGGAGGCGGCCGGAGGAGGGCGCGAGGCGGCGAGGGCGGCGAGCGCGGCGAGGTGCTGGGAGCGCCGAGGCGCGGCTGGGAGCACGGGCGCCGGGCGTGGTGCGGGTGTCGGCGGGCGGCCGGAGGCGGTTGGCGCCGCGCGACCGCCGGAGGCGGCGGCGCTGGAGGACGGGCGGCAACGGGAGGCAGGGGAGGCGGGCGATGAAGGGCGGCGGCGAGGCGCTGAGTGCGCCAATGGCGGCGGCGAAGCGCCGGCGGGCGGCGGGTTTCGGGCGAGGCGCGACGAGGCGCTGGCTCGCGATGGGCTCCAGCAGGCTGGGCGGCGGAGGTGGCCGTGCCACGTGGCAGGTGCTGGCTGGACGGGCGGCGGCGCTGGCTGAGGTGGCGGCCTCCGATTCGTCGGAGCGACGTGGCAGCGGGGGCTGGACATGTCCGGACGGCGGGGACGAAATGTCCGTGTGGCGCTGGGAGCGGGCTAGGGTTGGACCGCGGGAAAATCCGGAGGGGATCACATATTTATAGGTAGAGGGAGCTAGGAGACTCCAAATGAGGTGCGGTTTTCGGCCACGCGATCGTGATCGAACGACCGAGAGCATGGAGGGGAGTTTGCTGGGTTTTGGGCCACTTTGGAAGGGTGTTGGGCTGCAAGATAAAGAGGCCTTTGCGGTTACCGGTTAATCGTTGAGTACCAAACGACCTCCAAATGATCCGAAACTTGACAGGCGGTTCTACGGTGCTATACCAAGGCCGCTTGACAAACCTCGGTCCATTCGAGACCGTTTAACACCCGCATACGAAAAAGAGGTAAAAGGGGGCTGGGAGGCATAGGAGTGCGGATTGCAAAAGCGGACAACGGGAAAATGCTCGGATGCATGAGACGAACACGTATGCAAAATGAAATGCACATGATGACATGATATGAAATGCAGATGATGACATGGCAAAGAGAGACACGCAAGCACATGACATGGCAACGACGGCGAATAACTGGAAGACACCTGGCGCATCGAATCCGGGGCGTTACAATACCCCAACGTGACAATAATTGGGATTCTTTCTGGTGATTACTGTAGTTTGAGGAGTTAATGTATTCACTAAGTGCTAATGCTTTGGTCCGGTTCTCTATTAAAAGGAGGCCTTAATATCCCTTAGTTTCCATTAGGACCCCGCTACTACAGGAGGGTAGGACAAAAGATGCCATGCAAGTTCTTTTCCATAAGCACGTATGACTATATACGGAATACATGCCTACATTATATTGATGAATTGGAGCTAGTTCTGTGTCACCCTAGGTTATGACTGCTACATGATGAATATCATCCAACACAATTATAATTGCTAAACCATTGCCTACGAGCTTTTCACATATTGATATTTGCTAAGTTACTTTGTCGTTGCCACAGTTACAATCAATACAAATCTGCTACTGTTACTTTTGCCACTGTTGCCGTTACTTCCATACTACTTTGCCACTAAATAGTTTGCTGTAGATATTAAGTCTTTCAGGTGTGGTTGAATTGACAACTCAACTGCTAATACTCATGATTATTCTTTGGCTCCCCTTGTGTCGAATCAATAAATTTGGGTTGAATACTCTACCCTAAAAAACGGTTGCAATCCCCTATCACTTCAAAAAATACACTTCTGTGATGATACATGTTTGTCACAGTAGGTTACCTTTTCTTTCATGCATGTACATCCATGACGATTTTATGACCGAATCAAGGTAGTAATGCCTGTGCTGTCGTAGAAGTGTTCCATGACATTACAAAAATTATCGTCACATAAGTGTCCACTTCCATGACGATAAATCACGCTTTATAGAAGTGATTTCGTCAAGGGTAACCGACACGTGGCATCCACCGTAACAGGTCGCCGTTAATCTATCGGGTTCCGGTTTGGATCCGATAACCCGTTAATAGTGCGGACCAACGGGGATTTTCCACTTGTAAAATTCTCATTCGCCGGCAGATCCACGTGTCGGCCCGGCGTTCGGACAGTTGTCATCTAGCGAATTGACGGAACGCGCCTATGATACGTCGACACGTGTCTCGGCCCAACAGTGGCCCATTCATGTTAAAAGGCCAGCCCTGTCAAAATAAGCGGGCCGGCCCATTAGCGGCCTACTTGAGTCAGGCCCATTCACAAGCACGACCTATACAAGTTACACAGAATCTGTAGGAGATATGCCCTAGAGGCAGTAATAATAGTTATTTTGTCTCTCCAAAGTTTGTAACGAATGTTTATGTCCCATGCTACAACTGCTATGATTCTCGGGTCTACAATAACACGAGGCTCGGAGGGAAACTCGTGTGCACGTGTGGTATAATAAACGGTAAAATGTATTCCAAGTCTTGCCTCTAAAACTGGCTCAAGTATTGCATGATGATCCCGTTTTCCTAATCATGGGCATGGATGCGCTGGCAATTTTGAGGGAATAATGTTTGTAGAATACTTGTGTTGAATCGACCCAGATTGATGTTATCCTATGAAATAAAATCGTCACAAGTTTATGGTTAATAACACAGAGAAGTTAATGTTTGCATAATTCCTTAGACCATGAGAGTATCGAGTTCCTTCGCGCTTGCTTCGTGAACTTTGGGGTTTGTTAAACGTCATCCGTTAAGGGGTGTCTATTACGGTGGCTTACGGGTTCACGGAAAAGTATGACTAGAAACAAGATAGCCCAAGATTGGGAATTGCTCCTCTAGCATTGTTACGGTATCCATCATCGTCTGGCCAGACACAATGTGATTTGATCAAAGGATGCCAAAACACGAAAACGAGAAAAGAGAACAAAACCGGTAAGGAGGTAAATTGCATAGTGGACAAGTTGTTGATCCATGGGGATGCAGATAAATATCACCTCGGGTATTTGTAACATATCATGAAGCAACGGGAATAGCACACGGCAACTGGAGGTTCACTGTGGCACCCCGGCTCAGAGAAACCGGAACGCCCTGTATTCCAGCCCAGAGATCAAGGAGAAGTCTTCTGGAACATGGCACTGCTTACCATAGAACAAATCAGCTCTTCATTACAATCTATATGGGTACAAGGGGATTACATCGGCACGACAACACTACGCCTGCCACGGTTGCTCCATGAAAGCAGTAGAACAACACGAAATAGCGGAATAACTCTAGCAGCGGAACAACAACGACGGCGATGAACTCCACTCTGCAGGGACTCTGGCTGGAACGCTTATCCTAGCTCGCAAACAAGGAATCCATGGCAAACAAGCAATCAAATCCGGCATGACCTGCAAACTGGCATGACACGCTAGGTCAGTACATTGAATGTACGTGCAAGATCACAGCAACCAAAGGCAATCAAGACAGACAACATCATGGCAATTAATGGTTAACAAGGATTAACATGATACTATCAGATTAATCATAGCATTAACAAGATAAACGTGATACAGCTAGAACAATATGAGCATGGCATGAACATATGAACATGATGATACTAACATGCAACATGATAACGCTATCATGCACCAACTTACTCTGCTCGGGTTACCTCGTAACCATCATATGCACAAACTTACCATCACGGACATCACACGATCATCTCAGGATCCAATCAAGCTTGGTATTACAATACCGTAGTAATCATTCATGACCATAAGGAGCTTGACCTTTACCCTTGACTCTCGCATAACATCACAAATATCCATCAACTCGGTATCCATGATACCACTGTGATCCTCTCACGGTCCCAACCAATATATTTCTCATCATCGAACTAGGGTTGTTATTAAGAACTTTATTATTATTACTGTTGACCCATAATGTGACCGACTACTAACTGGGCCCATATCCGCGGGCGCGGCTATCGATAGAGTTAACACACACACACACACACACACACACACACACACACACACACACACACACACACACACACACACACACACACACACACACTCTGCAGAGGTAACACACTTTACCAACTCCACAGAATCCATGACCTCGCACTCCCATTCGGGTGGACCAACGTCATTCCGACAAAACCGATCTACTGCCCATGACACTCTCCCAGCCACTCCGACCAACTCCCCTTTGGGCTAAGTCATGGGTGGCCCAGTTCCTACCAAAGGCATCAGTGACCACCGTCGTGGCAAAACATAAATGGTCCAAACAGGGATAAAAGCGCGCAAACAACCCGGGCACACAAGGCTTATGCCGTCCTACCTGGCCAAGGTAGCGCCCGCGCACAACCTTCCCTCGTTGGAGGCACCGGCGAGAGGCATGACAATAGACCCAGTTAGGACCTTCCCATAAAGGCAAGTGTGGCTGCACTAGTCAGCTCGATTCGAAGGCACCAAGACTCAGCCAACAGTTGTTCAAGTTCATTTAAGTCCGGTTAACTTGAATGCAAATGATGCCGAGTCATACAATATAACATGATGCAACATAATCACCAAGCATATGTACAACAATAAATCATCAAGCATATGAACAACAATAAATCATATACAACTGAGCATGGCATACTAACGAGCATGAATAACACAAGTATAACACTACTCATAGCATAGCATGACTACTAGCATCAACAACAATTACTAAGCAAAAACATATCAAGAATACTACCAAGTAAGCATATAACTAGCTAGATGCAAAGGAACATGCATAACAACGGTACTGATAATAGATATTAAACATGCAATAGATGAGCATCACTACCACCAGCATGTACTAATACTACCAAGCACGACATACGAAAGTAATGCTAGCAAGAATACATGATAACCATGTGCATAAAAACATATCATGAAAGTGAACACAAATCCATAAGCATCACCGAAACAACGATAACTGTATCAAAACAAGCAGACATTATTTAAATATTCAAGTTGAAAACCATGGCTACTGCACAGCCATCATGCAAGTGGGTGTTGTGAATTTCCTGGGGATGAAGGAGGCTCCGGGAAGAGGTGTGGTGAAGCCGAGGAAAGATTCGCTGGAAAAGATCCTCTCTCGGAGGGGGTTGATTAGGGCAAGGGCATAAAGGTCATTTCTAGTATGTCAAACCATAGTGAAATTGACGTGAACATAACAGGCTCGACGACCCGAATAAGTGGGCATTGGATTCACCTCAATCAGAGTTACGAGTGAGAAGTTGTGGCCGTTCACTTTTTAGGTAGAAAAGGGCTAAAACAGTGAAAGTTCACAAAATAACCACTTTGGCCGGCTGAGCTGAAAAAGAGAAGGCGCATTTTGAGAAATACATTTCTGTTGAAGCGAAGGCATATTCTGAGGAGAAGACAAATCGAAATACGCTTTCATTCACAGAAAATATAATCTAGCAACTGCGCTTCCAATTAGACACATCAGCAGAGGCGGGGCTGAGCGCTAGAGTCGCTAACAGGTGGGGTCGCGCGGAGAGGGGCCTGCCTGGCCCTGACCATCTTCAAGCTCCCACTCGGGAGCGCACCGGGCAGAGGGTGGTGGCCACCCCGACGGCGACTGCCGGCGAGTCCGGCCACTATACGGGACGGGCGACCTATCAAAATACTCAGGAGGACAAGGCGGACACGTTCCCGGCCGTGGGACACTCCGGGAGCTCGGGAATGGCCGCAGTTGAGCCCGCGGCGGAGGAGTCTTCGGGTGGAGATGGGAACGGGGCTGCAGGGCTCCGACGGTCGAGTGGAGGAGCTGGGAGGGTCCGCCGGAGCTCGGTGAAGTGGCAGGTGGTGGAAGGAGGGGAAATGGGGCTCTGGTCCGCCGAAATTGTAGCGAAGCTCGCCGGCGGCCATGGTGGCTATCTGGGGAACAGGGAGCTCCTCGAGCTCGGGCGAGAGGCTGGGCGGGGTCCTAGGACTGAGGTGAGGCGAGAGATGAGGTCGAACGGGCTCGGGAAGGGCTATATATAGCCGGGGTAAGGCGGTTGGCTCGGGTGCCGCCGCTCGCATCCGGCCGAGGCCCTGACCACGGGCAGCGATCACGGGAGGGCGCGGGAAGGCGACGAGGGAGGGAACGGACGAGCCGAAGAGGTCAGGGAGACGAGCAGAGCTCGAGGACAAGAGGAGGAAGAAGCCAACAGAGGAAGACGATGGTTGGCTACAGATCGCCCGTGGGCGCGCGACGACGAGCGCCAACGAGGAGGTTGTCGGAGGGGGAGAGAGATCCAGGAGGACGGCGACGATGATGGGAACACGCTGGACATGCACGAGCGCCGGAACGCTTAGTAGAGGATGGGCCCGAGCGAAACAACGGCCAGCTCGCGCCCACTGCATGCCAAAGCGGCGGTCACCACGCAGACTAGCATGCACGACATGTTTCTGCCAGCCCGATTATTTCCAGTGTATTGACCTTAGTGCCCTGAGTTCAAAGGCGGCAACTACTCGGTCCAGGGGCAAACAAGAGAAAAGCAGAAGGGGCTAAAACATTGTGACATCAAGGTGTTTGTGAAGCAGGGGGACAAATCCAAGAGGAGGCAGGGGCTGAGCTTTGGAATGGCTTGATCGCATGCCAAGGTGACTGTGTTGGCCAAGAACCGGACGAAGAGGAGCTCTCTAGAGGGTAGTTGCTGTAGAAATGGCCCCACTAGTCAGAATTAGAGATGATGAAGCAGCACTCATATAAATGATTTTCATGAGCTGAAAATGGTTATGGCCCAATGATTTGAGTATATGAAGATGCCCAAAAAGTTTCAGGCCATTTGCATGAACTAAGCTAGCACTTGCTTCACAATGCTTTATTCTGACCAGGAACTTGGAAGAATCACACAGGGCAATTGGATAGATACAATGGGCCAAAACTTGGTGGAGAGAGTTGATATGGATAGGAGAATGCCCAGGAAAATTTTCAGCTTAAATGAAGTAAGATAAAATATGGTTGCTTCACAAACTAAAAATATGGCCAGAAACTTAGATTTGGAGCTGGGCTAACATAGATGAGTTACATGAGCGCAAATTTGGTGGAGAGTGATGATTTCATGATATGAAGGGCCTTGCAAAATTTAAACTCATTTGGACATGCCTAGCTAATACTTCCTTCACAATGAATTCCCTCAGACAGGAACTTTGAAAAATTGCTCAGAAATATTTACTTGGCAAATTGAGTTGATTTTTGGCATGAGGCAATGATTTGGACATGGAAAGGTGTACAAAAAGTTTGGGGTCAATTGGGCAAAGGTAAATGGCACTTGCTTCACAAACTGCCATTTAGGACAGAATAGGAAAGTAATTAATTGAGCATGATGAGGAACATGGCAAATGAAACATTTTGCCATATTTGAGGAAGATATGACCCAAACAATTTATTAGAATTATTTGGGAATTTTGGGAGTGACAGAAATATAGGTTGCTTCACAACCTAGGGAAAATTGGGTTATTCCTTTAACAGAAAAAGGAATATTCCCAAGGAAAAGAATATTGGGGTTGGCCCAAGATGGAAATGGCAAGGTCTAGGGATTGATATGGGGATCACAAGCCACTCTGGAAAGAAATAAGAGGTCATCTTCTTCAATTTCCAGACCGCATAGCCACGGAAAAAAGAAAACTCAAGCAAAAATCTAAAAGAACAAAAGAAAAAGAAGGGGCCAAAAATCAGGCTGTGACATTCACTCGAATATTTCTTCATGTGGGTATAGGGATCAATATGGGTGTCTAATACATCCATTTTGCATCATGTTTTCTTACTGTTATTTATAATATTTTTATCCATAATAATTCTTTTTGGAGTAATTCTAATGCCTTTTCTCTTATAATTTGCAAGGAACACACCAAGAGGGAAAATTCCTGCAGCTGGAAATCTGGACCTGGAAAGCTATGTCAGGCCACCCATTCTGCACAACTCCAAATGAGCTGAAACTTCACAGAGAGTTTTTATGAATTATTTCAGGATTATTGGAGCCAATAAACACCAGAGGGGGGCCACCAGGTGGGCACAACCCACCTGGGCGCGCTAGGCACCCCTGGCGCGCCCTTGTAGGTTGTGTCCTCCTCAGCCCACCTCTGGTGCCCATCTTCTAGTATATAAGTGGTTTTGACCTAGAAAAAGAAAGCAGAGGCTTTCGGGACGAAGCGTCGCCGTCTCGAGGCGGAACTTGGGCAGGAGCACTTTTGCCCTCCGGCGGAGCGATCCTGCCGGGGGAACTTCCCTCCCAGTGGGGGAAATCATCGTCATCATCATCACCAACAACTCTCCCATCTTGGGGAGGGCAATCTCCTATCTTGGGGGGACATGGGCCAAAAAGGCCAACACACGCAGCTAACCGGAGGGGTCCGGGCACCCGGCCTACACAGGGGGGTGGCTGGCGAGGCCGGGCACGGGGGGGGCAGGAGGCCGGCTGGGGCATGGCCGGCCACCCGGGGCCTCTAGCCCAGGCACCCGGGGTGGCTCCCAGCAGCTGGCGGGGAGCGTGCCGGGCACCCGGGGGCCCAAGTCCCAGGCACCCGGGGAAGGGGCACGCGGCTGGGCGCAGGGGGCCGGGCACCCAATGTTGGGGGGGCCGGGCACCCGGGGTGTCCAGGGGTTCCTCCTCCTTGCTCCCTTCTTCCTTCTTCTCGTTCTCGTCTCCTCTCCCTTGCTCCGTGGATGCTCGAGTCTCCATCTTCTCCTTCTCACGGTCAACTTCCTCGTACCTAAGAATGAACAATGTTTCCGATTGAGGTAGAATCCAATTCTCACGGGAATCCAAACGAGACTCAAATAGGAAAGAGTTCACCTCGTTGTCAATGTTGCGTGCATGTGCTCTTGTCATTAGCCCTCTTGGTGCTTGCGGTGGTGATGGAGTGTCGGTGCGGGTAGTTGAGAGATGCTCCGCATCATCTCCCCCCCCCTTGGGGGACATCCGTCCACGGATCCTGCTCTTCATCACCATGGTACTTGGCCAAGTCTTTGACGTTGAAGATATCACTTACGTTGTACTTGTCACGTGGGATGTCGACCTTGTAGGCGTTGTCGTTGTAGCGTGCTAGCACCTTGAATGGTCCGTCGGCTCTCGGGAGTAGCTTGGACTTTCGTTCCTTGGGGAAGCGGTCCTTGTGGAGATGTATCCATACTTGATCACCCGGTTGGAACACCATCGGAGACTTGTTGACGTTGAGCTTGGAGGCGAGTCATTGTACTTCGCGCTCGATCATGGAACATGTTTATTCATGAATCTTCTTGAGGTAGGTGGCTCTTGCGCTTGCGTTCGTGTTTGCTCGTTCTTGAAGCGGTAGAGGAAGGATGTCCAACAGTGACAATGGGTTGAAGCCATAGACAACCTCGAAGGGGGACTTGTCGGTTGTAGAGTGTCTTGCGCGGTTGTAGGCGTACTCGGCGATGGGTAGGCACTCCTCCCACTCCTTGATGTTCTTCTTTATCAACACGCGTAGGAGAGTTGCAAGCGTTCGGTTGGTGACTTCCGTTTGGCCATCGGTTTGAGGATGGTACGCCATGGAGAAAAGTAGCTTGATTCCGATCTTGGCGCATAGCATCTTCCAAAAGTAGCTTAAGAACTTGACGTCTCGATCCGACACAATTGTCTTTGGCACACCGTGCAACCTCAAGATTTCCCTACAAAAGAGATTGGCAACATGTGAAGCATCGTCTATCTTATTGCATGGGATAAAAGGAGCCATTTTAGAGAATTTGCCATTTTGGGCCACCACAACAAATACGGAGTCCTTGCCATTTTGAGTCCTAGGCAATCGAAGCACAAAATCCATGCTAATGTCTTCCCAACGTTGGTGTGGAATAGGTAAAGGCATATGTAAACCATGGGATTTAGATTGTGACTTAGCTTTGCAGCATGTAGAGCACCGGTTGGTGAAGCGGGCGACATCGCGAAACATCTTGGGCCAAAAATAGTTCTTGGAGAGTGTGGCAAAAGTCTTGTCGCGTCCAAAGTGTCCCATGAGTCCACCTCCATGAGCCTCTTGCAAAAGTAACAAATGAAGAGAAGACTCGGGAATGCATAGTTTGTTAGCTCTCATAAGATAACAATCTTTTATATAGTATCGTTCCCAAGAAGTATGCATCACACACTTAGCCTAAGGAGTAGCAGAAGTCACATCATGCTCATATAAATCTTTGATATGATCAAATCTAACAACATTCAATTCAAGTTGAGTAAGTAACATGCATTTGCGGGAAAGGGCATCCGCCACAACATTCTCTTTGCCCTTAATGTACTTGATCACATAGGGGAAAGATTCAATAAATTCACTCCATTTAGCATGTCGTTTATTCAACTTGGTTTGGCCTTTAAGGTACTTTAGTGTCTCATGATCGGTATGTATGACAAACTCATGCGGTCCAAGATAATGTTCCCAAGTATGCAACACACGCACTAAAGCATACAATTCTGTCATAGATGGGGTAGTTAAGTTGAGCACCGGATAGTTTTTCACTAAAATATGCAATAGCTCGCTTTTCTTGAATCAAAACTCCACCAATTCCATTACCACTCGCATCACAATGAACCTCAAAAGTTCTGATAAAGTTGCTCAAAGAAAGAATCGGAGCATGAGTAAGCAAGGATTTGAGTTCATCAAAAGCGGTTGATTGCAAAGGTCCCCAAACAAAAGGAGCATTTTTCTTACTCAAGGCATGCAACGGTGTAGCAATAGTGCTAAAATCCTTCACAAAGCGACGACAGAAACCCGCAAGGCCAAGAAAACTACGCACTTGTTGCAAATTGGTGGGTTGTTGCCAAGTTTTAATTTTTTCAATTTTAGACTCATCAACATGGACACCCTTTGAGGAAACAACGAAACCCAAGAAAACAAGCTTGTCAACACCAAAAGTGCACTTTTTCATGTTTGCATAGAGACGTTCCGTGCGAAGAGTTTGCAAAACAGCCCGAACATGTTTTAGATGATCTTTGATGGATTTGCTAAAAACAAGTTTGTCATTGAAGTAAACCACAACAAAAACTCCAATGTAAGGACGAAGCACAAAATGCATGACGCATGAAAGTACCGGGAGCTTCTGATAAACCCATAGGCATAACCAACCACTCGTACAAGCCAAATTTGGTTTTGAAAGCGGTTTTCCATTCATCACCTTCTTGTATGCGGATCTGATAATAGCCATTTTTAAGATCAATTTTTGAGAAATGGTGGCACCGCTAAGCTCATCTAGCATATCATCTAGGCGAGGAATGGGATGCCTATAACGAACTGTGATAGCATTGATGGGTCTACAACCGGAGCACATGCGAAAACTACCATCTTGCTTGGGCACAAGTATAACCGGAATGGCACAAGGGCTTAAGCTTTCGCGTACGTGACCGTTGTCGATGAGTTGTTGTACTTGCCGTTGGATCTCCTTCATTTCTTCGGGGTTCACGCGGTATGGAGCCTTGTTCCTATGTTCAATGCCACGTAGAGGAGGAAGACCGGGAGGTAGCTCATCGGGAAAGACATCCTCGAATTCCTGCAACAAGTTAATTAGAAAACACTAGAGGAAGAGGATTAGGACTGTTAGTTTTTGCCACCTCATCTTTGCATAGGAGAATAAAGTGGATGACACTCGATGGGTTCTCACACACTTCTCTCATCTCTCTTTTTGTGGCTAGGAGGACTAAGTTTTTCTCTCTTGGCAAAGAGGCACTCACTTTTGGCTTGTGGTTCTCAGTTTCTTATTGGTGGATCATTCTCTCACTAGGATCTCCATGATAAGTGGATGCTTGCTTATCAGCGATCACTTGTCTTGGTGACATTGGTCGAAGCACATATTCCTTGCCTTTCATCTTGAAGCTATAGTAGTTGGTTCGGCCGTTGTGGAT
This sequence comes from Aegilops longissima, assembly GCA_021605205.1. NCBI lineage: Eukaryota > Viridiplantae > Streptophyta > Magnoliopsida > Poales > Poaceae > Aegilops > Aegilops longissima. The sequence continues at coordinate 78,720,452 of CM038679.1, forward strand.
GACTCCACGGTCAAATTGCCAAGGTCATCCCAAGAGACGGTGGCACACCGACATAGGAACTACATCACACTCCAAGGTGTCCTCGTAGGCGCCTATCTTGAAAGAAACATGCACCGTATGCTCCACTTTAATAGTGCTGGAGTCGCTTAACCATTGCACCTTGTAGGGACGAGGGTGCTTCTTCTTGACCAATTGCAGCTTCGAACATAGCTCTTCACTTGCCAAGTTGTGACAACTTCCTCCGTCGATGATGACTTTCATGGAACGCCCATTGATGCCGGCCTTTGTGTGGAAGATGTGGCACCGTTGGTTTTCGTCTTGGTGGTGGTGCAGCGTCAAGACCTTGGAGACCACAAGAGAGGGACTTGAATCGTTGTCACAAAACACTTGGTCATCTTCATCTTTGTTCACGCGCCGATGCATGGCCACGTGCTCAATGGCTTCCATTTCTTCTTCACTCATCGAGTCGTATGTGCCATCATTGTTGAAGATCATCGTACGCTTGTTGGTGCATTCGAAGGACTTGTGTCCTTGGCCACCACATGGGAAGCACTTGAATGAACTTGTCTTGACGGTGTCATTTGGTGGCGCCGAAGATGAGGAAGACTTGGATTTGTAGGTGCTTGCCGGAGGACGAGTCGAGGAGGGCGTAGCTTGCTTGGAACTTGACTTGTCGCGGGTACTTGGTGATGCTCTAGTGGAGGTAGGAGGTGCCGAAGTCGCGGGAGCTTGAGAGTAGGAGCCGTAGGTCTTGGAAGAGTACTTGGCGTATTTGAAGTCATCTTGCACTTGTCGCTCAGCCTTGGTCGCTTGATGAACTAGCTCGAGAAGGTTTGAGTATGGTTGGAAGTCGGCAATCCGCTTGATTGGGTGGTTGAGGCCGTTGAAGAAGCGTGCCATTGTTTGCTCGTCGTCTTCCTTGACATTGGCTCGTATCATGGAAATCTCCATTTATTGGTAGTATTCTTCCACCGTCTTCGTGCCTTGTTTGAGGATTTGCAACTTCTTGAAGATATCATGGGTGTAGTGTGTAGGCACGAAGCGAGCTCTCATGACATCCTTCATTTCCGTCCAAGTTGTGATTGGTGGTTCGCCTCTTGTATGTCATCGCTCGATCACTTGTTCCCACCAAATGAGGATGTAGTCTTGAAACTCGAGGGAGGCCATGGCGATCTTCTTTTCCTCGTCGTAGTTGTGAAGACGGAATATCTTGTCCACCTTCAAGGCCCATGAGAGATACTCTTCGAGGTCATTGCTTCTAGAGAACTTGGGCATGGTGAACTTGAGCTTGCCGTAGCGGATTTCTTCATCGAAGTAGCAGTTTTGATGTCGCTCTTGCCTTGGAGGAAGGTCCTCAAATGATCGTTCCTCGAGATGTCACTCTTGGCGTGGCGGAGGGTCTTGAAGCACTTGATTCTCTTGATGTCGTTCTTGCCATGGGGGAGGACGAGGGATATGCGCTTGGTTGCGCCTTTCTTGTAGTTCTTCACGATGCACGACTTCTTCTTGTATCTCCCGACGAAGAGCTTCATCTTGCTCACGTACTTCCCGACTGTGTTGGGCAACGGCACGTGTGGAATCTCGGAGTGCATCTAGGGCCGCTTGAGCTTGAACTTCACGCCGTAGTTGTTGTTGTCGAAGTGCTTCGGCATCTTGCTCCTCTTGTTGTAGGCGTGCTCGTTCCTCTCGTTGTTGATGGATGGCGTCTTCGTCTTGAGGTTGTTGCCATGGCACTTGTGGAGGCATTTGCTCTTGCTCCCTTGGTAGTTGCGCTTGTTGTCGCGCCCTTTCACGTGCTCAAACTCGGTCTTGTAAGCCATTGCCATCGAATGGATTTTCTTGAGCATGGCGATCTTGGGGAGCATCACATCGAGGTACTCGAGCTCGGGCAGGACTTGTATCATAAGATGAGTAGTCCGAAGAGTGTCGACTTGAGCGGTGGCTTGAGTGGCGCCGTCTTATTGAAGTAGACGAGGAAGGCGGGCGTCGCACGATCATGTTGCGAAGCTCTTCCATTTGTGTAGTGAACTTGTCGTTGATGTAGTCGCGGTTCCTTGCTTCCGCTTGACGAACGTCGGCGGCGAGTCGGTCAAGGCGTTCACCCAAGGCCTCACTTTCTTGATGGAGAGCCCTTTGCGCGATGAAGAAGTGGTTCTTGGTGAAGAAGCCGTTATCACCATCTTGCTCCATGAAAAGCGGGTTCGCCGACGAACTTGGCCTATCCATCATAACCAAGTGGGGTGAGTAGGAAAGTGAGAGAACAATACCGAAGTTACCTTTTTCCGAGGATTGATGATGTAATAAGTGTCACTCAATGTAATGCCATAGTAGGAGAATTGGAACCGGGTTTGTTTCTCACACCTACAAGTAAAAGGCTTATGGAGGAGCTCGGTTAGGCTGGTGGCAAAATTTCAAGCAAATGTTAGTCAAAATATCGATAAGGTTGAGAAGGTTCACAAAAATGCAAGTAAAGCAAATAGATCAAAGCCAAGAGTATCACTAGGAACACACACATGGAAGATAGATGGGATCCGCACAACCAAGGGGTGAGACCAAAATGTGAGTGTGTGGGGACCCCGACTCATAAGTCGAGATCACCGAATGCACGTGTACAGTGATCCCAGAGATCAATGCTCACTGAACACACATAAGCTAAATAACAAGAGTCTTACATCCATACATACCGTTTTACACAAGTAGGACCATTATGGTCAAGTCTTGAGTGTATCATCGCAGCGGAAATCTTCAATAACAACTTGGACCCATGCCATCTGCCTTAACCCTACAGGCATTCTGACTGGGAAGCGTCCTAGCTCGCACGATCGTCACCAAGGTACTCTTCATCATATACCTGCTCTTTCAAGCCTGGCCAAGTAAATAGCTAGGGACAAGCCAGTGAGTACGTTTGAATGTACTCGCAAGCAACCCATGTTTTGGTTCAAGATACAACAATGCATGACATAGGTAAATTTTGCAGAAAGCTAGTTTTGAGTGCAATGACATGCTCAACAACTTTTAAGACATGCATCAGGAGAATTCAAGTAACCATGAGGACAGGTTACAGATATCAACATAAATAGAGTGGGCACCAACCCAACTCAATCATGTCAAGTCCTTTGACTTGACCCAAGTAGATCTTCCCACTTATCCAAACACACACACTGGTTTGTAAACATGTGGACGTAGCCCAAGAGCGGTTACCCAACTGTCCTTGACCGTGGACACGGCTATTCGAATAGTTTGACACTCTGCAGGGGTTGCACACTTTACCCACAAGATCCGGGGAACTTCCGTGTCATCCACGACCCGCGATACCTCAAGTACCCGGGGTAAGCACCCAATCACTATCTTTACCTAGACGACACTAACAAGGAGTCCACTCGTTGTTCCGTGTCCTCACGATGTACATCATACGAGACTCACTCGAGATCGTAACATCCGAGAGGGGACACAACGGTGTGTCCGGTGCCCCATAAAAATGTTCTTGGCTGCCCTACCTGGCACGACCCCGTCCCGAGAGAGAGCACCAACTCTCCCCCGTCACTAGTAATGCGGGCTCCAAGCTAGTATCGGCCTAGGTAATCAATAATGCCCTTTCCCATACAAGGGTAGAGTGGTTGCGCATGTAAGGTTGGAATAACGGTCGCAACTTAAACCAATCCGTTTTGAAAGCAACACACACTTGCCTCGGTACACCACTTCGTCATCAAGCGGCTACCCAACCCATTATCTTCCCAGGGCATAAGTGGCACCCGATGGGGTTTTCGAAAAGTCTTTTGAAAATACTTTGCCTCCATCACCATGCATATTCCCGTCCTTTTTGCATAGCACTACTTTAGCATCCTATCTACCCCCACCGGCATAACCCTCATAAGAAGGTAGGGTCATGCACAATGCAAGTATCAACGAGGAAGTACGGTGCCAATCCATCAAAGTGGTTACCACCTCATCATGATTCCATTACAACAACAATATGGTGCTTTATGACATGCATAAAAAGGGTTTCATAGACATGGTCAAAGGGCTGCTTGCCTAGTTCATCAGAGTCTTCAAGTCTTCTAGTCCAACTCCGAGCATTTCCTCTACTTCGTCAACTATCGTCGAAAGCAACCATAATAAGCAACACAACAAGGCAAAAATAAAAGTGCTCTAAAATTGCAAGTTGGACTTTTCTAGGATACCTTTGGTCATATGAGGTATGACCAAAGTGGTTTCAATGGGATTTGATCAATGGATATCTCTGAATATTTCAATATAATGGAATCAAGGGATTTGTGGATTTGCAAGAAGTGTACATAAATATATTTTTGAAAAATGAATAGAGGCACCCATTTAGCAATCCATGATTTTAGAAGCATCTAGGAGTTGGTTTCACTGGATTTGGAGTTCAAATGAATATTCTATGGATTTGCAAAGTTGACAAATATGAAGAAATGGCTCATTATTTTGTGGGGTACAGAAAGTATTAAGAAAAATGTTCAGAAACTAAGTTATGAACTTAGAAGCATCTAGGAATTTGAATCATGCCATTTGGATCAATTTTGAGCTCTCTGTGATTTTCTAAAGTTCATCACAGAAATAGGAAAAACAAGATTTGATAAATGTTTGTGAAGAAAAGGTCTCTGGAAAAATGTGCATGTTGCACCAACATGTAGATCATGATTTATAGAGTCACTAGAAATTTGAATCATCAAATTTGGAGTCCATTTGGATTGTTTATGGATTTTACAAGTCTACAGAAAAAGAAAAAGGAAAGGGATTTACCTAAATGGGCCAAATCCGGCGGCGGCGGCTTGCACCGGGCGGGGTTTAGCGCCGAGGCGCAACTGGGCCGGCCCATCGGCTCAGCCGCACATGCGCAGGGTCCACGCCAGAGGCGTATTTGCCTAGTGCATCTCTACTTAAACGGATGGGCCCGTCTGCTGGGTCGCTGACGTGCGGGCCCCAGCAGCAGGTCGTCTTCCACCTCCCGCGCTGGTGCGACAGGAAGCAGAGGAGGCGCTCGACGCCGGTCGCCGGCGCTACAGGGCATCTCCTGTGACGTTCCGCCCACCGGCGTGCTCAGGGGACCCGGCCGCGTCCATCCGTGGGTGGCACGGTTGCCTAGGGGCACCGGGTGGAGCTGGGTGCTGGCCGCGGCGGACGAGGCCGGCGGTGAGTTTTGGGCACGGCGAGGCAGGCACGGGGAGGAAGGACTGATGTGCGGGGAGAGTTGGCGGTGGTGTCGGTGCTGCTCTGGAACAAAGAGGTCGGGAGGAGGGGCACTAGGTGGCGCGAATTTAGGCGGAGGCCGACGGCTTTGCTCCGGCCATGGAGATGCAAGGAGGGCACGAGGAGGGGCGTGGGTTGGTCCAGAGGGGCTCTAGGGGAGAGGGGGAGCCGGAGTGGAGAGGAGGGCCTGGGACGGCTTTAAGTAGCCGATTCGTAGCTCATCGTGGACGCGGCCTACGGGTGCCCGCGTAAATGGCTAGGGTGGCCACGGGAGAAGGCTTGGGACTATCTACGGCGCTCGTGGGGGTGGTGTTGGGTGCAAGGAAGGGAGAGAGAGAGAGAGAGAGGGGTGAGCTCTAGGTGGAGCCATGGGCTCGCGCACGCATTGGCGGGCTCGGGCGGCTCTGGGCACGCGCGACACGGGCAGGACAGAGAGGGGAAGGAGAGGGCCAGCATGGTGGCGTGTTGCGGACATCGAGGCACCTCGGCTGGCGCGAGGGGCAGGCTCGAGGTGGCCGGAGGTGCTTGGCAGGGGGCAGCTACAGTCTTGGGAGCAAGATCAGAATGGCAGCTCCAGCGTGCCTTTGGCTGCCATGGCATTGTTTAAGGGGAAGGGGCGTGCCCACTCATGTCTGGTAGCGCTAGGGAGAAGTAAACAAGTGGGGAGGGGCATTGGATGCCCTGGAGATCCACTGGAGTGAGGAGGGAGGTGAGAAAGGAGAAGAATGCTGCTGTCCAGAAGGATAAATGGGGATGTTTCACCCTTCAATCATTGAGTTGAGGCTAGGGAAGAGTTACTGGAGGTTGCTGGTGATCAGGTTCAGCTGTGGTAAAAACTTGGGCTCATGGAGATTAGTGGAAGAGGTCAAAATGATGATTTTGGAAAATTGGCAGAAGATGTTTGTTGTTGGTTTGGGCAAGAAAATTAATTCCACTTGCCATGAGAATTAACAGGATGGAATGGAACTTAGAAATAGTGTGTTCCACCAAATTTAAGGTCATTTGGGCAAAGTTGACAGTGCAACTTTTGTAAACCCTAGAAATCAACAGAAATGGGTTTTCCAAGATCTAGTCATGCAAAACCATTCTCCTTGATGCACCACTTGGTGTAGTGTCATAATTTGGGGATTGAACATGTCCACAAAAATTCAGATCAAAATGACACACTTGGCAATGTAGAGTTGTTCAAATTTGGTTCTGGACAGGAAGGGTTTTGGGGCACTTTGATCAATATAACATTTTCTCCAACTTGTGCCATTTGGTCTAGATGAATGATTAGACCATTTGAGCATGTTCACAAGGTTTGAGAACATTTGGACATGTTTGGCAATGCAAAGTTGTTCAAACTTGAAAAAGGACAGAAGTGGTTTTGAGAGGGTTTCATGGGGTTATACTATTCTCCAAGACATGAGACTTGGCAAGATCATCAAACATGTCATATCTGACATGATAGAACTTTCTTGGAATTGTTGGGGAATATTTTCCTGTAGAAATATTTCAAATCCTTGAAATGGGTAGAAATGGTTTTGGGAGGTTTTGTCCAATATTTCGAACATTACCATGTGTTGAAACTCTTATATATGGACAATATATGTCCACTGAGTTTCCCTAAATTTTCACAAATATTTTTAAAGCATTAAAATAATTTTTCCCTATTAAAGACCATTTATGGCCTTAAGAAAAAGCTTTCAAATAAAATAGGAAAATAACTTTTAAAATTATATTTTTGTGGTTTCTGGGTATCCTATATCTAATAGGAGTCAAATATATTTTTGGAGAGATTTTTACTGCCCTTAATTAAGTACTTGCAGTGCAAACCTCAATTCAGGGGGTTTTGAAAAACTAAATTTTGAAAATACTATTTGGCCAAATTATTTTTGCAAGAAATTATTTTTATGTCCTATACACATGGCATGATCATTGGGAAAGGTTTTTGGATCAAGGAGAAGGAGTATAAGGGTTGGAGGATTTATTTTATTTTTAGAGCACTTGTAAACAAAAGACAAAGTCCAATCAAGACAAAGTCCAAACACTTAGAAGTTTTTGTCAAACCACATTTTATCATGATTTATCATCTTAAGTGTTGTGCCATGAAAATCAGGGTGTGACAGAGTGACCACAGAAAATGCTCTTGTTGTGCGAATGCTAGAGAGACTCTAGCTCGATTGCTCAAATGGGCAAGATTCGCTTGTGCAACAACCTATGAGAGAACCGTCTTCAATCCCAACTATGCTATGTATGTGGTGACCAAAATGATATGCAAAATGGCTCAATGCTATTGCTTATAAGCTCTTCGTGTCTCCTCTTTTTGCTTAAAATCTTGTATTTTTTTCACTATGCTTGATGCTCGAGCCAAGTATGATAAGAGACAAGTATGTAAGATATGCATGGGAGAGACTTATGGCACTAAGATGATAACAAGATCACTACGGTGCACAATAGCATGGCCCGACAATTCTCAACTCGCTAGTCTCGATGGGTAAGCAACGCAAAAGGCTCGGGCTATCAAATGCAAAAGCAAAGGTAAGTGTCGTCGAGGTTACTGTCCTTTCTTATGGTTAGTGGTGAAGATGACTCCGAGGTGATGATGAATGGCGGTGATGTCTATGTCACACGTTCCTAAGTAGCCGAAACACCTTAGGAAACAAAAACCGCAACTCAAAATCGGTCAAATGCGGAAGGTGGGTGTTTTTGTGATGATGTTTGGATGGAGGCTAATGGTGGTGGTAATGATATATGTGGATGGGGGGTGTCAAGAGCTTCCAAACAAGCTAAAGAACACGAAAAACGGACTTGGGAGGTGGATGTTATGGCCAAAACGGTGTTGGAAGTGGGCTGATTTGGGGGGGTGCGGGCACCTAGGGGTGGGAGGTGCGGGTGCCCAGGGTGGTCAGGGGAAAATGGCCTGGGGGTGCGGGTGCCCGGTGGTTCGAGGTGCGGGCACCCGGTGGTCTCCGATTTGGGCGGAAAATTTGGGGGAAATGCAAAATTCGGAGGATTTCGTGGTGGGAAGGGTGGGGATTGTTGGGGAGGGGCTAGATCCACTTGCCAAACATCAAATCCATGGACCAAAACAACCAAATCTCACAAGATCCAACAAACTACAAGAAAAAAAATTTGGGCTATTTTTGTGGGGAATTTTCGAATTTGGACGAAAAACAACTAAATCAAGCCAGCAAATGGGGGGATGGGACTCCAAGATGTGAATCAACCTTGCTCATGATACCAAGATGTTGTAGGGTGAAACCCTAGAGGGGATCTTTTCACACTTGGAGGGGGAAAAGAGGAAGAACACTAAAGAACACAAGGAACAAATCACTCAAACAAACCCAAATATCACATCCACTAGAGTAGCATACATGAGATCCACAAGATTACATGAACAATTCAAGGAAAATAGCACTAGGTAAATTCTTCACACTAGGTGAGGTCTTGATCTTGATCTCCTCCAAGAGGAGGGCTTGATAATCCCAAGGATTCTTCCCAAAGAGGGGTCTTGATCTCCAAGAGGAGGAGGATACAAGGAGCAAAGCTCTCTTTGGTGTTCTAAAATACTTTGCTAACCTTCCAAAACACCTAGGGTATCACCTTATATAGTTTAGGGACGAAACAAGATGAGAGAGGGGGGACATGGGCCAAAAAGGCCAACACACGCAGCTAACCGGAGGGGTCCGGACACCCGGAGCACTTGGGGCCGGGCACCCGGCCTACACAGGGGGGCGGCTGGCGAGGCCGGGCGCCCGGGGGCCCAAACCCCGGCACCGGGGGGGGGGCAGCAGGAGGCTGGCTGGGGCATGGCTGGGCACCGGGGCCTCAGCCGGGCACCCTGTGGTGGCTCCCAAAGAGTGGCGGGCGCAGGTCGGGCACCGGGGCCCAAGTCCTGTGCACCGAGGAGGGGGCACGCAGCTGGGCGCAGAGGGGCCGGGCACCCGGGGTGTCCAGGGGTTCCTCCTCCTTGCTCCCTTCTTCCTTCTTCTCGTTCTCCTCTGCTCTCCCTTGCTCCGTGGATGCTCGAGTCTCCCTCTTCTCCTTCTCACGGTCAACTTCCTTGTACCTAAGAATGAACAATTTTTCCGATTGAGGTAGAATCCAATTCTCACGGGAATCCAAACGGGACTCAAATAGGAAAGAGTTCACCTCGTTCTCGATGTTGCGTGCACATGCTCTTGTCATTGGCCCTCTTGGTGCTTGCGGTGGTGATGGAGTGTCAGTGCGGGTAGTTGAGGGATGCTCCGCATCACTCTTACTTATCGAAAAGAGCTAAAATTGATCCCCTATATCTGTGGGTCATCAAGGCTATTTTCTGGAGCCGTTGCCGGGGAGTGAAGCACCTTCGGTAAGTGGAATTTGGTAGGGAAACATTTATATAGTGTGCTGAAATTTATTGTCACTTGTTACTATGGAAAACAATCCTTTGAGGGGTTTGTTTGGGGTATCTTCACCTCGTCCAGAACCACAATTAGCTACCCCTCAACCCACTGCATATACTAAAAATATTGAATATGAAATTCCTTCAGGTATGATAGAACAACTGCTAGCTAATCCTTATGCAGGAGATGGAACCGAACATCCTGATATGCACTTGATACATGTAGAACAGATTTGTGGATTGTTTAATCTTGTAGGTTTACCCAGGGATGAAATTATGAAAAAGGTTTTCCCTTTATCTTTGAAGGGAAAAACATTGGCATGGTATAGGCTATGTGATGATATGGGATCATGGAATTGGAATCGTTTAAAATTGGAGTTTCACCAGAAATTTTATCCTGTGCATCTAGTTTATCGTGATTGGAATTATATATATAATTTTTGGCCTCGTGAAGGAGAAAGTATCGCTCTAGCTTGGGGAGGCTTAATTCAATGTTATATTCATGCCCCAATCATGAGCTCTCAAGAGAAATTATTATTTAGAACTTTTATGCTCGGCTTTCTCGTAATGATCAAACCATGCTGGATACGTCTTGTGCTGGTTCTTTTATGAAAAAAACTATTGAATTCCGGTGGGATCTTTTGGAAAGAATTAAACACAACTCTGAAGATTGGGAACTCGACAAAGGTAAAGAGTCAGGTATAAATCTTAAGTATGATTGTGTTAAATCTTTAATTGATACTGATGTTTTTCAAAAGTTTAGCACTAAATATGGACTTGACTCTGAGATAGTGGCCTCCTTTTGTGAATCATTTGCTACTCATGTTGAACTCCCTACAGAGAAGTGGCTAAATATCGTCCACCTATTAAAGAACAAATTAAAGAACTGGTACCAGTTAAACAAGAAACTATACTCTATAATGTTGATCCAGTTGTTCCTACTGCTTATATTGAGAAACCTCCTTTTCCAATTAGGATAAAGGAACATGCTAAAGTTTCAACTGTGGTTAACAAAAGCTCTGTTAGAACACCTAAACCTGATGAAAAAATTAGAGTTTAACCTAATATTTCTATGGTTAAAGATCTCTTAGAAGAAGATGTGGATGGGCATGCTATCCACTTCTGTGCAGAAGTTGCTAGAATTGCCAAACCCGAAAAAGGGATAAAATACAACAGTAGTGGGCCTGCCTATCATTTCAGTTAAAATAGGAGATCACTGTTATCATGGTTTATGTGATATGGGTGCTAGTGTGAGTGCTATTCCTTACAAGTTATACCAAGAAATTAGGGAAGACATAGCACCTATAGAGTTAGAAGACATAGATGTTACTATTAAACTTGCAAATAGAGACACCATATCACCTTGTGGGATTATTAGAGATGTTGATGTCTTTTGTGGGAAAGTAAAATACCCTACTGATTTTCTTGTTCTTGGTACCCCACAAGATGACTTCTGTCCCATTATCTTTGGTAGACCTTTCTTGAACACAGTTAATGCTAAGATAGATTGGCAGAAACAAACCGTGGGTGTTAGTTTTGGTGATGAGTCTCATGAGTTTAATTTTTCCAAGTTTAGTAGAAATCATCATGAAAAATAATTGCATAGTAAGGATGAATCCATTGGTCTTGCTTCTATTGCTGTGCCACCTACTGATCCTTTAGAACAATACTTGCTAGACCATGAAAATGATTTACATATTGATGAAAGAAATGAAATAGATAAGATTTTCTTTGAACAACGTCCTCTGCTTAAACACAATTTTCCTATTGAAACTCTAGGAGGTCCACCTCCACCTAAAGGTGATCCTATGTTTGAATTAAAACAATTGCCAGTGACTTTGAAATATGATTATCTTGATGAAAAGAAGATATGTCTTGTTATTATTATTGCTAACCTTTCAGAACATGAAGAAGAAATATTATTGAAAGTTCTAAGGAAGCACCGAGCTGCTATTGGATATACTCTTGATGATTTAAAGGGCATTAGTCCCACTCTATGTCAGCACGAAATTAATATGGAACCTGATGCTAAACCCGTTGTTGATCACCAACGTCGGTTAAATCCGAAGATGAAAGAGGTGGTAAGAACGGAAATATTAAAACTTCTTGAAGCATGTATAATCTATCCTATAGCTGATAGTAGATGGATAAGTCATGTTCATTGTGTCCCTAAGAAAGGAGGTATTACTGTTGTTCCTAATGATAAGAATGAACTTATTCCACAAAGAATTGTTACAGGCTATAGAATGGTAATTGATTTCAGAAAATTAAACAAAGCTACTAGAAAAGATCATTACCCTTCGCCTTTTATTGATCAAATGCTTGAAAGATTATCTATGCACACACACTTTTGCTTCCTTGATGGATACTCTGGCTTTTCACAAATACCTGTTTCTCAACCTGATCAAGAAAAGACCACTTTTACTTGTCCTTTTGGAACCTATGCTTATAGACATATACCTTTTGGGTTATGTAATGCACCTACTACCTTTCAAAGATGCATGACGGCTATATTCTCTGATTTTTGTGAAAATATTGTTGAGGTTTTCATGGATGACTTCTCTGTTTATGGGAAGTCTTTTAATGATTGTTTAAGCAGTTTTGACCGAGTTTTGCAAAGATGTGAACAAACAAATCTTGTCTTGAATTTGGAGAAGTGCCACTTTATGGTTAATGAAGGCATTGTCTTGGGTCATAAAATTTCTGAAAAAAGGTATTGAAGTGGACCAAGCTAAGGTTGACGCTATTGAGAAAATTCCATGTCCCAAGGACATCAAAGGTATTCGTAGTTTCCTAGGTCATGCTAGTTTCTATAGGAGGTTTATTAAAGGCTTCTCTAAAATTTCTAGGCCTCTTACTAATATTTTGCAAAAGGATATTCCTTTTATCTTTGATGATGATTTTCTTGAAGCCTTTGAAACACTCAAGAAAGCCTTAATTACTGCACCTATTGTTCAACCACCTTTTTGGAACTTGTCTTTTGAAATTATGTGTGATGCTAGTGATTATGCTGTTGGTGCTTGAGGGAGTCCTGGACTAGGGGTTGTCCGGATAGCCGAACTATCATCACGGCTGGACTCCAAGGCTATGAAGATACAAGATTGAAGACTTCGTCCCGTGTCCGAATGGGACTTTCCTTGGCGTGGAAGGCAAGCTTGGCGATACGGATATGTAGATCTCCTACCATTGTAACCGACTCTGTGTAACCCTAACCTATTCGGTGTCTATATAAAATGGAGGGTTTTAGTCCGTAGGGCGAACAACAATCATACCATAGGCTAGCTTCTAGGGTTTAGCCTCCTTGATCTCGTGGTAGATCTACTCTTGTACTACCCATATCATCAATATTAATCAAGCGGAGTAGGGTATTACCTCCATCGAGAGGGCCCAACCTGGGTAAAACATCGTGTCCCTTGTCTCCTGTTACCATCCGCCTAGACGCACAGTTCGGGACCCCCTACGCGAGATCCGCCGGTTTTGACACCGACATTGGTGCTTTCATTGAGAGTTCCTCTGTGCCGTCGCCGTCAGGAAGGATGCCTCATCTCGTCTTTAAAGGCGATACTATCGCCAAAGAAGCCTTGGCCACTGGTCAGACTCTTCGGCTAGGTGGTTTTCTCATGACCGCCAGTTCGGCCGCCGCGCCGACGATGACTTCTCGAGCCATCGAAAGCAATCTTCATGTTAATTTGGAACTTGCCGAACAGTTAGATCCGATCGAGCTCTCCTCCGTAAACGAGCTCTTGGATCGCATCGCCGCCCTGGGAGTCGCTACAGACTACGACCGGATCGGGCCTAAAACCGATCTGAGAGAAATCAACTCTCCCCAGGTTACCCATCATGTTGCTGTGATAGAGGAGCAATGTGGCGATTCTTCTTCTATCTTAAGGACTAGCTACGTCCGGATTCCCGATCCCTCCATGCCGGATTCCCGTAGAGGGACGGATGTCGATCAAGCCCCGAACTTAAAGTCAGGCGGCGGGTTGGATTCATTGGATATCATTCAAAAATCCAAACTTCCGATTTCGGAAACTTCTCGGCCCCTGAGTCTTAAATTGGACGGGGTTCCGGATCTAGTTCCACCCGCCCACCCTAACATTAGCGATCTATCCCGAATTCGGCAAGAGCCAGCTGAAATAGTACATCATTACTGGGCCAGATTCCTCCTGGTTATGGACAGGATAAAGAACTGCCGAGAGGAGGAAGCAATCCCACTTTTTTGGAACAATTGCACGGACAAGGGAATCCTAAACGTCATAAGTCGTCGCGAGATTACACGCTTTGCTGACTTGGTGACCATAGTACAAAAGTACTGTGTGATGGAGAGTGCTTGGAAAACCGACAGTAAATTTTGGGATAATCCGGCCCCGAATACATCCCTAGTACGAAATAAAAGGGTGCATCATCACCAAGCACCTGGGTTAAATACCAAAAAACCAAAACCCCCTAAAATGTACGGAACCGTGCTGGAGGGTTGGCTAAACGGACCCTGCAAAATTCATAGCACAGAGGGCGCCACTCCAGCTCATAGCCTTCGAGCATGTTGGATACTACGGCAGGTGGCCAAAAGTGGCGAAGAGCTTCTAGCTTCGAATCCCAGCCCACCAATACCAAGACGGTGTTAACAGTCTTGAGACTTCGCATCAAATAATATGCGAAGCGAACACTCCATAACCTTGCGAAGTCTACCAAGTAGCAACAATAAATCCATGGGTGACACGGCTATTACCTTTAATGCCGTGATTGAACCCAAATTCGAACAGCCCGAGCACCAACCGCATTGGTCCTCGGTCCAATAATGGGCGGCTTCGCCTTTATTAAGGTACTCATGGATGGCGGCAGCGGACTAAACCTCATCTATTAGGAAACCCTCCGAAAAATGGAAATAGATGGAACTGCATTGAGCGGCAGCACAACCTTTAGAGGAATAATCTCAGCGGGAAGCATGCTGCACAGGAAAAATCACACTCGACGTCATTGTTCGCTCATTTGGACACTTACAGGTCGAGGAGGTCACATTTCAAGTGGCCCCGTTCAGCAGCGGATATCATGCTTTATTAGGCGAGAGGCATTCACAATTTTCAAGCTATACCCCATTATGGGTACATGAAGCTTAAAATGCCTGACCAACGGAATCATCACTCTCGCTAGTGATCCGAACATAGCACTCCGCGCGAAAACAAGACAGCCGCACTAGCCCTCGAGGCACTATCCAAAGCCCTAGCGGCCGAGGAACTCATCATGATCGCTCCACGGTGAACATGGACGATGTGATACTTGATAAAAGATCCAAGTCCGCCTCTTTTAAACCAGCGGATGAAATAGTCAAATTCCAAGTCCACCCAACGGACCTCGCAAAGACGGCCTCCATTGGGGCACAATTAAACCCTGATGTAGAGGCCGACTACGAGAATTTCTACGAGAAAAGCGGGACATCTTTTCCGGCACCCTTCGACATGCCAGAATCCCTGACAGTTGGCGAGCACAGCCTAAATATCCTAAAAGGATTCAAGCCGATCAAACAGGCTCTTGGCGCTTTTCCGAACCCAAGAGACAGGCCATGGGAGAGGATCTAGCCAAACTTTTGGAAGCCGGATTCATCAGAGATATAAAACATCCGGACTGGCTAGCAAACCTGGTGATGTTACCAAAGAAGGACAAATCATGGCGCCTATGCGTTGATTTCAAAGACCTTAATAAGGCTTGCCCAAAGGATCCCTTCCCCCTCCCTCGCATTGATCAAATTATCGATGCTACAGCAGGACACGACTCATTGTGCTTCCTCGACGCGTACTCCGGCTACCACCAAATCAAGATGGCGGGGCCAGACCAAGCTGCAACAGCATTCATCACTCCATACAGCCCATTCTGGTTCAACACAATGCCCTTCGAGCTCAAAAACGCCGGCGCAACATATCGGCGCATGATTCGTATATGTCCGCAAACCAGATCGGCAAAATAGTGGAAGCATATGTAGATGACGTGGTCGTCAAAACCAAGCATGTCGAAACTCTAGTAGACGATTTGAGGCTCACATTCGACAATCTTCGAAAATATGACATCAAGCTCAATCCGGAAAAATGCGTCTTCGGCGTTCCAGCCGGAAAGCTCCTGGGCTTCATTGTGTCCGGTAGAGGAATTGAAGCAAACCCAGCCAAGATCCGAGCTCTGTCACAATTGGATATTCCAAAAGACCTCAAACAAATACAAAAATTGACTGGATGCGTAGCGGCTCTAAGCCGCTTTATTTCCCGTTTGGGAGAAAAGGCGTTACCCCTTTACCGCCTCCTCCGCCGCACCGAACACTTCGAGTGGACGGATGCCGCAATGGCCGGACTCGAAGAGATAAAAGCCATATTGGCAACAAATCCGGTCCTGGCCGCGCCCAACATGGGCGAACCAATGCTATTATATATCGCCGCAACACATCAAGTTGTCAGTGCGGTACTCGTTGTCGAACGAGAAACGGACGGACACCGGTTCCCTCTTCAAAGACCGATTGATTACGTGTCCACTGTCCTCACTCCATGCAAGTCCCGGTACCCACATTATCAAAAGATAGCATACGTGGTGTTCATGGCATCCCGGAAGCTGTGACACTACTTTCAAGAGTGTTCGATAACGGTAGCCTCCGAAGTACCTCTTAATGACATTATAAACAACCGCGACGCGACGGGCCGGATTGCTAAGTGGGCCATAGAGCTCCTTCCATTCGACATAACCTATAAGCCACGACGAGCTATCAAGTCGCAGGTTTTGGCCGACTTCGTGGCCGAATGGACCGAAGCCGAACTCCCTAAAGAGTACGGCGCATACTCCAATTGGATCATGCACTTTGACGGCTCCAAAATGTTGGCCGGCCTGGGGGCTGGCATCGTCCTGACGTCCCCAACCGGGGACACAGTCCAATACGTCCTTCAGATAATGTATACGGACTCCAACAACGCAGCTGAATACGAGGCCCTTCTGCACGGCCTCCGGATGGCAATCTCCATGGGCATTAAACGCCTAGAGGTGCACGGGGATTCGAACCTCGCGATATCTCAAATAAACGGAGACTTTGACGCCAAAGATCCAAAAATGGCAGCATACCGCAATGCGGTCCTAAAAATGTCAGCACAGTTCGAAGGGCTCGAATTTCATCATATTGCCTGGGAGAAAAACCAGGCGGCGGACATATTGGCACGCATCGGTGCAAAACGCGATGCTGTCCCGCCCAACATCTTTCCGGAACGGCTGTTCAAGCCATCCGTACTATGGGAAGGGGAGTCCGGCAATAACAATCCGGACCCAACCGCACTGCCTGACGCCGAACACTCTGACACAATCGGAGGATCTGCCACCGAGATAACACCTTCCGCCCATGAAATAATGGCGGTTATCGCCCCGTGGACGGAACCATTCCTAGCCTACCTAACTAGGCAGGAACTCCCCGAAGACCAAAATGAGGCTCGCTGCATAGTACGGCGATCAAAAGCCTATAAAGTCCATGAGGGAGAGCTTTATAAGAAAAGCACTACCGGAGTCCTTCAAAGGTGTATCTCCGAAGAGGAAGGGCGAAACCTCCTGGCTGAAATTCATGCCGGACTGGGTGGGCACCACGCCGCAGCCCCGGCCCTTGTAGGCAAGGCCTTCCGTACAAGATTTTATTGGCCGACGGCCCGGGAAGATCGCAGGATTTAGTCCAACGATCGTCGGTTGCCAGCTTTTGCTAACCAAAGCCACATACCACCCACCGCCTCAAAACTATACCCATCACCGGCCGTTCATGTCAGGGGCTTGACATGGTTGGACCCCTCAAGGGAGGAACCCACAAGCAAAAATACCTATTGGTCATGGTGGATAAATTCACCAAATGGATAGAGGCCAAGCCTGTTAAAACGGCCGAATCCGAACCGGTGATAGACTTCATATTAGGGGTAGTGCACCGTTACGGTGTCCCCCACAGTATCATCACTGATAACGGCACCAACTTCACGGCCGATGAGGTCAAATTATGGTGCAAAAACATGGGCATCAAGCTCGATTACGCCTCAGTCTATCACCCTCAAACCAACGGTCAAGTCTAGCGAGCAAACGGTCTAATCATGAGTGGCATTAAACCCAGACTAGTGCGGTCCCTCAAGGAATCTAACACGCACTGGGTTGAGGAGCTCGACTCCGTACTCTGGGGGCTGTGGACCACGCCAAATCGTACTACCGGATTCACACCATTTTTTATGGTGTACGACGCAGAGGCAGTCTTGCCCTGCGACATAATACAGGACTCACCTCGCGTGCGCATGTATGAAGAAAGAGAAGCCGAGCTCGATCGGCAGGACAGTTTGGACGCATTGGAGGAGGAGCGCGACGTGGCAAAAGCTCGTTCCGCATTCTATCAACAGCAGGCTCGAAGATATCAAAGCAGGGAAGTACGGGCCAAAGCTTATAACGTTGGCGAACTAGTTCTACGCCTCCCGGACAAGAAAAAGAACAAACTCAAGCCCAAATGGGAAGGTCCCTTCATCATCGACCAGGTCCTGACCGGCGGAGCATACCGTCTGCGAAGCGCATCGGATAACCGACTCGAGCCGAACCCATGGAACGCAGCCCATCTACAAAGATTCTACGCCTAAGCGCCGGACTCCAAGTTCGTCTCCTTCCTCCGTCCACATTTTTTATTTTTGCTATCTTTTATTTCTCTCCGTCCTCCTCCTTCTTCCTGAAGCCTTTAGAGGCTCGTTTGCGCTTTGTTCGCACATACTTGACATGCTGTGCGCGCTCATTATACCTGGGGCCTTCTTTACCAGAAGCTTATTTATATGGGCTTTATGCCCAACACATGCGTCAAACTTCCGCATGTACCTTTTATTCACCATTATATGCATCTATATGACTTAAGTTTTTGCCAAGCTAGGTTGCCTGGCTCCTGTGCTTACCCCTACGTTCCCGATTGTTCGGCTAGGTGGTAAAGGGAGCACCTCTGCGATTGTTACTGCGGGTCACCGGATGTGTACCTCAGGTGGGTGAAGCCGAAAGCTAGCGTTCTCAAGGGAATATTCGGTCGGTGAACTGAAAGATGATATTTAACTATTTACCCATCTGCCCCAGATGATTTTACGCTTTCCTAGCAGTTTTGACATGCACTTTAGAGCATGCATCCCATGAAAGGAACCCTTAACGGAACTATTCTCCCCGGAAGATGTTTCTTACTATCCATGTAATATAACATAACTAGTTGGGCACTTGTGCGATACAGCAATAATGACCCCACGCCTTGTATCCATGCATACCCCAGTTCTTATATAACCACAAAGGTATTCGGACACACTCCGGACTATTGGGTCCCGAGGTCGGCTTAAAAGGTCCGCTATGGCAAACGATCTACAATCCGGCTAGAAGACATTTTTCATGTCATATTTAATTACATAGTCAACTCGACTCATTGTATTCCTCCTCAATGCCATCTAATAGGCTATCTAATTTACAATCTTGCTGGGAATACTTGGCGGCCAATTCTACTTGGCCGTACACTAAGCTTACAGGGATCTCCTTCCCATCAGGCCCCACAGGTCCGACCTCGGCCATGTGGTTTGGGTCAGCCTTCGTGTACCGCGTCTTTACCATGGCCCAGGCCTCCCTGGCGCCTTGACGGCAGGCCGATATCTTCCATAGTCGGAAGCGCCGCCGTGCTCCTTGAAGCCGCTCTGCCAGCTCCCCAATGCCTTCGGGCAGGGAGATAGATGGCCACAAGGCCTGGCCGACGCCTTTCATCACCTGCCGAACTCGTTCGTGCAGCTGACGCAGTTCGGGAAGAAGATCACCCGAAGAACTGGGCATCTCCTCCTCAGGACGACCTGTGAGCAAACCTACATACATGTTTATGTTAGTCGCCTTCCTCGCCAAACTCTTTCAAAGTTCGCTCAAGCACTTACTGAAAATGCCGCGATGAAGCCGCCGATTCTCCTTTACGGAGTCAGACAACTGGGCACGAACATCCTTTAGTTCCTCACCCAGTTTGGTGTTGGCATCTTGGAGGTTATTTTTCTCCTGCCGCACCCTCGTAAGCACGCCTCGCCGCCTTTAGCTGGCACAAGAGCTGTTGCTTGTCCGGATCTAGTCCGCGCCATCTGCAATTTTATTGTCGATTTACACACCGCCGCACTTCATAAACTATTTATCTTTTGAATCATATATTACCGAGGGGTCTCTGTGGCTCCCCAGAAGCGGCTAGTGCGGCCTCATGTTGGGCCTTGCATTCTTCAAGCTCTGGGACGATCGGGTATTACTTTTGTAAGATCTCAGATAACAAATGATCCTTAAATCAGTTATTCTAACTATTTTAAGTCTCGTGGGCTCTTGGCATATATAATCATCAAATTTCCTTACCAGTATGTCCTTTACATACTGCGCCATGCTGCTCGTTAGACCATCTTGAGCGGCACGGAGGTGCGCATCTCCGAATTGAAGGCATTCAAGGCCTCTTGGGAGAAACATCGCCACGAAGAACTGTCCAGCGGCCTTTGTGATTCATGGCGCCTCCACCTCGGAGTTGGTGGCGGACAATCTGTCGGCATCCTCTGTCGGAGGAGCATCCAACGCACGCCTCGTGCTCGTCTCCGCTTCCGGACTCGGCTTTGGAGCCTGGCTGGCGGAGGTTCGATTGGCAACCTCTCCGGACTCAGTCCGGCGAGCGCTCTTTTTCCTGAAAAGAACACCAGCGTTAGTACGCCTTCCAGGAATTAATCCTGGGAATATGGTGACGCGCCATACCGTTGCGGCGGAGTTTCGATCCGGACCGCACTTCTTTTCAGCCTGCGGGGCCGTACTGCCCCTTGTTGGCTAGCCGCCGCGGGGTCGGCTTCCTGCCTCGAAGGTACCCCCTGCGAAACACCATTGGTATACGGTGATCAAGAAATTAGCACGGATGGGTCGTTATCAGAGTATTGGGACCTCGGTCTCAGTTACCTGTGAGGCTGGAAGTATTCTGGGGTAATCGCCCGTAATGGCAACCAAACATTGTCGATGCTAAGTTGGTGGAACACCCCGTCGATCAACTCCACCTTTATATCCGGATCCTCTTCGAAGGCCGGATCGAGGGACCGTTCCGGATCCTCGGGTTGTGGGGGCGGGTCGTGTATCTTCTCCACAGTCTGGCGCAGTTCCTGCGCGGAAACCATGCAATGAGATATTTAACCACGGGAACATGGATCGGACAGGCCACAAAGATGTTTGCTTACCCAACTTCAAGGATTATTCGAAGAAAACTCGCTCAGTGGATTGACGCGGAGGAAATCCTCCTCCTCCCCTTTATACATAGCAGACAAGGTCTTCACCAGTTCGGTGACCGATCCCGGCCCTTTGCGGCCATGGCGGGTGGCATCGCCCTCCCGCTGAAGTCCCACATGGGTGGCCCCTATATTGGAGTGGCTGCACTCCTCATAATGCAGATTGCCATGACTCCAATCATGGTCAATCCGCATGAGCCGATAATCTTATTCGACTCATCAAGTAAAGGACGCCCGGTCATTTTCCCTCTGGGGGCTCCATGGCGCCAGCTTAGGCGCTTCTTTGAGGAGCATTGCTAAACTCCGAAGGCCGATCCAAACAGGGTCCGCAGCGGACGCCCTCCATGTAAAACCATTCCGAAAGCCAGTCTTTGGACGCCTTCTTCGGGTTCGGATAAATATCCGTCCCGGCGATGCGCCATAGTTCGCTCCGCCCACTTGATATATTGACCCCTCATGAGAACGGGGTACTAGGCAGAATAATCTCTTCCACAGTGCAAAATGAGCTTCGACGCCCAAGAACAATTCGCAAAGGGCCACGAAGCCCGTGATGTGCAAAATGGAGGCAAAGCGAAGGTGGTGCAATTGGAGGCCGTAGAACTCCAAGAGCCCCGGAGAAACGGATGGATTGGAAACCGAGTCCTCTTACTAGATAAGAGACAAAGCACACCCGCCTCCTTTAGAGGGATCGGGACACTCTCCGCTTGCTTTCCGCCCTTGTAGGTGGCAAGTCCGCTCGGACCGAACCATAAAGGTCGGGGAAGAAATCCTTGGTTTGGAGTATAACTAGCTCGCTATGCGGGATCGAGCATCTCTCCCAATTTCTGTGGGGAAATGGGGGCGAGAGGAGGAGCCGCACGACCGTCCATGATGGAATGGGCTTTGGTCGAGGCGCCCGATGAAAGCTTCATGAAGGGGGGATGGTGTGACTCAGATCTAGACCCTCGCCCCTTTTATAGGCAGCTCATTTGCGCAGCTAGGGGGGTAAGTGTAAAAATACCCTGGCTTTTCGCGTTCATTCAAACACGTGGAATATGGAGAAGCCAAGGAGCGCAACATTTATCAGAAGCCGGACACTATTCGACAAGTATGGAATTTGGAGAAGAACCCGCCTCGCAATGCCGAAGACAATCAACGCGCCGGACTCGTCGTCATTGAAGCCTGGTTCAGGGGCTACTGAGGGAGTCCTGGACTAGGGGGTGTCCGGATAGCCGAACTATCATCACGGCTGGACTCCCCCTAGCTTTTTTTGTATTTTCCTTTCTTTTATTTCTTTTCCTTTTCTGTTTTTACTTATTTTAAAATACTTAGGCATTTTATAAAATTGTGTCTATTACACCATATTGACTTATGTAAAATATGGCATCTCCCGAACATTTTTGTTTTAAATTTTGAAAAACTTTTATTGTTTGACTTTATTTCAATTTTGAATTTTGAACGGGATTTGAACCATCGCAAGAGTATCAACATTAATCTTGGTGATGTGGCATCATTGGCGGAGGGTTACTGTAGCGTAACTACCCGGGCGTCACACCTGGCGTGCCCAGGTGGGTTGTGTCCACCTGGGACTCCTCCCGTACTCCGTTTTTCTTCCATGTGCTTGTCCTCCAAGTTAAAAATCTACATATACTTCCCGAACCTGTTAACCACCGTATCACGGAGAAAAATCCTCTGTCTCTTTTCTTGCTGTTTCTGGTCAGATTTGTCAAGCTAGGCATCATGTCTTCCTGCTCCTCCAACCCCATGGAAGAAGATACTTGGCCGATGAAGATCAAAACGAAGCGGGAGGAGACTACGGACACCACCAAAGGAGAATTGGTTATCGGGTATGGGCACTCCCCTTGGCTTCCGCCAAGCTTGGGGGAGGTGCCCCGGTATCGTATCATCCCACTATCCTTTTTCTTTTATTTGTCTTAGTTCAATCTTTTGCTTAGATGAATAAAGTTTAGTCCGTTCTTTTCTTCTTTGAAAGTTTGCTTAGTGATCTATCATTGTTATCGTGTGCAAGTTATTTAATAAAGTTAGTTCGAGTTTTTACTCTCCTTTCTTTCATGTTGCAAATAAAGAAAAGGAAAAGAGAAAGAAAGCAAACAAAAGAAATGAAATAAATCAATAAGATCATATACTAATCCTATGGTAGGTGATAGCACCACATAAGGAGAAGTATAAGTAAGAAAATTTTATTGGAGATTGACAAACATAACATTGGTCAGTGATGCAACTCATGAAAGAATTAATAAGGGAAGGGAAGATTCACATATAAATAGACTATCCCTGAAATCTTTTGTGACTGTGAGCCCTCATCAAAATATTATGGAAAAATTGTTGACGTTGGACAAGGAAGACAACGTAGTGGTTTATGATTGTTTATATTCGCATAGAAGTCATATTGTTATAGATCCTTTAACATGTGGTGCTTGCCCCTATCTTTGCTAGCCAAAAGTTCCGCACTAAGTAGAGATACTACTTGTGCATCCAAAACCCTTGAACCCAAATCTTTTTCGAGTGTCCACCATTCCTACCTAGGGAATGAACAAGATCACTCAAGTAAGTTATCATCGGTGCAAAAAGGCAATAAAAATTGCTTCTAAATATGTGAGATCATTTAGTGTAAGAGAAAATTGAGCTTTGTACGAACTTGGATGACAAAGAATAAAAGAAATAGACTGCATAATAAAGATTGTCATCTTAAGGGGCAATACAACGTGACGTTCTCTTGCACTAAGGATTGAGCATGCAAACAAATAAGCGCCTGGCATCCTCTGCTTCCCTCTGCAAATGGCCTATCTTTTACTTTTATGTATATACTTTTATGCAAAGAGTCAAAGTTTTCCTTCTATTCCTTTTTATTTTCTATTTTGGCAAGCATCATGTGGTGTGGAAAGATCTAGGCACATATGTCCAGTTGAATATAGATAGCATGAGTTATTATAGTTGACATCACCCTTGAATTGAGTATGTTGGGAGGCGAAACTATAAGCCCCTATCTTTCTATGTGTCCAGTTGAAATGTTTTGCTCATGGGTATGATGTGAGTGTTAACAATCATAGAAGACTATATGATGGTTGAGTATGTGGACTTGCTTAAAAGGCTCTGACACGTGACCCTTCCTGAAAAGATGATGAATTGTAGTTGCAAAGTCGACTGAGAACATAGTTTGTTGGTTTCTAATAGAGTTTTTGTTTTATACTTCGATTGTGTGACGAACTATTACTTATTCATTAGAAGTGTATGATAAAAGTTCTATGATAAAAGCCCTATGTTTAATTTTTTGGCTGTAATAATAATCAACATGATGCTTTTATGTCCGTATTTTGTTTTTATCGACACCTCTCTCTCAAAGCATGTGGACATGTTTTTCGATTTCGGTTTTCGCTTGAGGAAAAGCAAGGTCTAAGATTGGGGGAGTTGATACGTCCATTTTGCATCATGTTTTCTTACTGTTATTTACAATTTTTTATCAATAATAATGCCTTTTGGAGTAATTCTAATGCCTTTTCTCTCATAATTTGCAAGGAACACACCAAGAGGGAGAATTCCAGCAGCTGGAAATCTGGACCTGGAAAAGCTATGTTAGGCCACCTATTCTGCAGAACTCCAAATGAGCTGAAACTTCATGGAGATTTTTTATGAAATATTTAAGTTTTATTGGAGCCAATAAACACCAGAGGGGGGGGCCACCAGGTGGGCACAACCCACCTGGGCGCGCCAGGCCGCCCTGGCGCGCCCTGGTGGGTTGTGGCCTCCTCGGCCCACCTCCGGTGCCCATCTTCTGGTATATAAGTGGTTTTGACCTAGAAAAAATAAAGGAGAGGCTTTCGGGACGAAGCGTCGCCGTCTCGAGGCGGAACTTGGACGGGAGCACTTTTGCCCTCTGGCGGAGCGATTCTGCCAGGGGAACTTCCCTCTCGGAGGGGGAAATCATCGTCATCATCATCACCAACAACTCCTCCCCATCTTGGGGAGGGCAATCTCCATCAACATCTTCACCAGCACCATCTCATCTCAAACCCTAGTTCATCTCTTGTATGCAATCTTGTTACCGGTACTATAGATTGTTGCTAGGGGGTGACTAGTAGTGTTGATTACATCTTGTAGTTGATTACTATATGGTTTATTTGGTGGAAGATTATATGTTCAGATCCATTATGCATATCAATACCCCTCTGATCATGAGCATGTTTGTTGATTGTGAGTAGTTACTTTTGTTCTTGAGGTCACGGGAGAAATCATGTTGCAAGTAATCATGTGAACTTGATATGTGTTCGATATTTTGATAGTATGTATGTTGTGATTCCCTTAGTGGTGTCATGTGAACATAGACTACATGACACTTCGCCATATTTGGGCCTAAGGGAATGCATTGTGGAGTAGTAAATAGATGGTGGGTTGCGAGAGTGACAGAAACTTAAACCCCGGTTTATGCACTATTCCGTAAGGTACCCATTGTATCCTAGAGTTTAATGCCATGGTTAGAATATATCCTTAATACTTTTCTCATAGTTGCAGATGCTTGCGGGAGGGTTAATAATAAGTAGGAGGTTTTTTCAAGTAAGAACAACACATAAGCACCGGTCCACCCACATATCAAATTATCAAAGTAGCGAACAGAAATCAAACCAACATGATGAAAGTGACTAGATGAAATTCCTGTGTACCCTCAAGAACGCTTTTCTTATCATAAGAGACCGTTTTGACCTGTACTTTGCCTCAAAAGGATTGGGCTACCTTGCTACATACTTGTTAAAATTATCGTTACTTGCTCGTTACAAATTACCTTGCTATCAAACTACTCGCTACTTACAATTTCAGCACTTGCAGAAACTATCATACTGGAAACTGCTTGTCATTTCCTTCTGCTCCTCGTTGGGTTCGACACTCTTACTTATTGAAAAGAGCTACAATTGACCCCCTATATTTGTGGGTCATCAGTGTCCATGGCTTCGATGTCGATCATTGATCGAAAGGTGTTCCGGTCATGTCTATACTTCACCGAACCTATAGGGTCACATGCTTAAGGGTCATCTATCTGCTGAATACTACACAGGGAGTCTGAGAGAAATTCACTAATCCGGAATTGTTTCGGAATGAATCCAAAATCATTTTAGTGGGTACTGAAATTATTCCAAGACACATAGAAATATTTTCGGATTTAATGGTCGCGAAAAATTGTCTTCATGAATAGTGAAAACACATTCTTGTTAGCTTTTCGCAGATGAAAAACACTAATCTGGAATTGTTCCAGAACGTGTCGAAAATTATTTTAGTGGGTACTAGAAATGTTCTAGGCCCACATAAATATTTTCGGTTCAAACAAACGCTGAAAAATGTCATCATGAATAGTGAAATCGCATTCTTGTTTGCTTTTTGCAGATGAAAATCACTAATCCGGAATTGTTCCGGAACATGTCAAAAATTATTTTAGTGGGTACTGGAAATGTTCTAGGCCCACATAAATATTTTTGGTTCGAACAGATGCTGAAAAATGTTGTCATGAATAGTGAAAGTGCTTTTTGGGTGGCTTCTTGGAGAAGCCACCTTGAGGGCCTTTTGGTAATTCCCCCTTGGCTTCTTGGAGAAGCCACCCTTGGACTTGGCCTATAAATAGGAGTGGAGGGGGCTGCCTAAAGGATCCATCCCTTGCTGTCATACACATGCCATAGACTTGTCTGGCTTCTCTCTCCCTCCCAGCGAAATAGTTTCGTAGAGTCGAAAGGCTGTCTGGGTTCCGGCAGGAACTAGTTCTGGACGACGAAGCCCTGCCGGATAGCTGACACCATATGTGTGCAACCCCGTAGAGAGGTTGTAGTTTTGATATTTTACCCGAGGGGCTGTTCGAGTGTGCTCCCGAAGGGCTGTCCGAGTTACCGTTCGAGTTTCAAGGGTGCTCCCTAAGGGCTGTCTGCGACATTGTCCGAGGGACTGTCTGATCGCCTCCCGAAGGGCTGTCGGACGAGGAAGTACATCCTCGTGGTTGGGAGGTTGTAAATCCTAGCTGCGGGGATCTGAACCGATGATCTACACCGACTGTTCTTCTGCTGCGCTACAAGTCGGTACGGAGCAGATCAAACCTTGTATGACATCTCCCTAGTGATCCTGGGCGTGCTCGCTGCACCGAATTTTTTTGTTTTCTGTCGCATTCCCTACAGTGGCCTAAACAGTCGTGCTATGCGTAGGTGCAGGTTACGATCTAGAATACATAGAGATGTATGGGTATTGCATAATTTAATTTTGTAGTAGATAAGATCTATTGCTGAAAATTATTTATGCGGGTGGTAGATGAAGTCTGTTACCCGATGTTTTTGTTGCTTCCCTAGAATTGGCATATTTCAGATCTTGAAATGGCATGGTGAAATTTGACAAAGTTCTGGCAATCCGTGATCCTGATTGATCAACGAAGTGCTATCAGTTCTTTGGGTGCCACCATAGTTGACAGAAAGATGAAATTGCGTAGACGAAAGGCAATGCAGATATGACTGCACGGGGGTCATGCGTATGACGAAGTTTAGTATGAGGTTCAAGATTTTATTATCTCGTGCTTCATACACCCCGCATAGTTAATCTAGGGACTTGAATAATACTTGATGATGAACGTTGGTAGCTGCGGTTTAAGTCAAAACCTTAGAAGCCATGTAAAATAAAATTTTGCATAAACCGATTAGAGGCGTCTAACTTGGTTTTGCAGGATGGTTTGCATGTGATGTGGTATAGCAGTGCTCATAATACTTTGATTATGTATGAGATGACTATATGATGTAATTATTAACATGACCTGTGTGTCATGATTAGGCATGATGACTGGAAATATATGATTGCACTTTAATGACCTACGTGTCAACCTTAAGTAATGCACCTATTTTATTAGCTATAGAGAGAGCAATATTATTTGGTGCATCGACAAGGTGGTGGCAATTGATAACCCGCAAGTATAGGGGATCAATTGTAGCCTCTTTGGATAATTAAGAGTGTCGAACCCAACAAGGAGCTAAAGCTAGAACAAATATTCCCTCAAGTTCTATCGATCACCGATACAACTCTACGCACGCTTGACGTTTGCTTTACCGGAAACAAGTATGAAACTAGAAGTACTTTGTAGGTGTGATAGTTTGTCCCTAGGCAATCGATAGCAAGTACCGGTAATCATTCTTGTAATTTCATGTGAGGGAGAGGCATGAGCTAACATAATTTCTCTACTTGGATCATATGCACTTATGATTGGGACTCTAGCAAGCATCTGCAACTACTAAAGATCATTAAGGTCGTGAAACCCAACCATAGCATTAAGTATCAAGTCCTCTTTACTCCCATACGTCATACCCCAGTTACTCGGGTTTAAGTTTCACTCTCGTAACCCACCGTAAGTGAACCATGAACATATTGCAACACCCTACGGCGAGTGCCCCTCATGTTTGCGCGAGACGTTGGGCACCGTAGGACAGCACCATAAATAAAATATACAATCATACCAACCAAGATCACGATTAACCCACAGGACAAAACGGATCTACTCAAACATAAGAGGATAACCATAGATCATTCGGAAATAATATATGGAGTTGAGCACCATGTTCAAGTAGAGATTACAGCGGGGAAGGTGTTACACCGCTGCATAGAGGGGTAGAGAGTTGGTGTTGACGGTTGTCGGTGTCAAAACCGGCGGATCTCGGGTAGGGGGTCCCGATCTATGCGTCTTAGGCTGATGGTAACAGGAAGCAAGGGACACAATGTTTACCCAGGTTCGAGCCCACTCGATGGAGGCAAAACCCTACTTCCTGCTTGATCAATATTGAAGATATGGGTAGTACAAGAGTAGATCTACCACGAGATCATAGAGGCTAAACCCTAGAAGCTAGCCTATGATGGTATGATTGTAATTGTGATCGGCCTTCTAAGGACCAACCTCTCCGGTTTATATAGGCACCGGTGAGGGCTAGGGTTTACATGGAGTCGATTACAAGGAAGGAAGCATAATATCCGGATCGCCTAGCTTGCCATCCACGCCAAGGAGAGTCCCATCCGGACACGCGACGAAGTCTTGAGTCTTGTATCTTCACGCTTCAATAGTCCGGACGATGTATATTGTCTGGCTGTCCGGATACCCCCTAATCCAAGACTCCCTCAGTAGCCCCTGAACCAGGCTTCAATGATGATGAGTCCGGCGCGCAGTCTTGTCTTCGGCATTGCAGGGCGGGTTCCATCTCCGAATACTCCAAAGTACTTGTTATGATGAATAGTGTCCAGAACTCCATCAATGTTGTATTCCTTGGCTTCAGTGCCTCAATAATGACCATCTCCACGTGTCGAACGAATGCGAGGAGCCGAGGTATTTTTTGCATTTGCCACCCTCAATCCTTTGGGCCGACCGCCTATTTGAAGAGACGGGGATTCTCAGATCCAAACCTCACTCCTCCTCAAGCAAGCATCCAATAGAGCGCTCCGGAAAAACCATTCCAACATGGCCGGTCGTCGTAGCTCCTCTGCTCGCTCTCCTCGCTCCAAGCCGAGGGACTGGGAAGAGTGTTCAGTTCCCCATAGCAGTTTGATTGAGTTACAAACCCAAGGGTTTCTCCCACCAGCATTCATGGTCCCCGTCCGAGCCGGAATAGCCACCTATAATGGCGGGGAGCAAGCGGAGAGATCTCCCAATGCATCTCCAGAGGAGCGAATATGCCTCATCCCGCATCTGCTAAGGGGCTCAGGTTTCCTATCCACCTGCTCTTCATGGGCCCCGGAGTTCTACGGCTCCAGCATATTAACTTTACCCCTGCCTCTATACTACATATAGCAGGGTGTGTTGCCCTTTGCGAGCTATTTTTAGGCTGCGAGCCTCACTTCGGGTTATGGAAGAAGCTGTTCTATCTTGTCCCCCGCAACCAGGGAGAATCTCGATGTCAGGTGGGTGGGGCCGAAGTATGGCGCATTGCCGAGACCGGATACCTATCCGGCACTCCCAAGAAGGCACCAGAGAACTAGCCTTGAGAGTGGTTCTATATTGACGATGTTCCCCTTCCAGATCCAGTCCGGACAGGTCTCCCCCAATTCAGAAACGCCCCACCGAGGGCACGTCTAAGCTGGCGCCCCCGAGGCCCCCAAGAGGAGGATACCAGGGAAATATATTACCTGATGAGCAGGATAAAGTTACTGGCCAAATCCGGACTGACGATAGTCGAGGTTATGGCAATATGCATAATACAGGGAGTGCAACCACTTCAATATCGGGGGAAGCCCATGTGGCACTTCAATGGGTAAGATGATGACACCCGCTGTGGCCGTAATGGTCCGGACTCCACCACTGCTCTGGCGAGGATATTGTCCGATCTATACAAAGGGGAAGAGGAGGAATTCCTTCACATCAAACCGTTAGATGGATTCTCCATGTACAACCCTCCAAACTGGGTAAGTTGTCATTCCTTTCCCTGCGTCACTTGTTGTGGCGTTCTTCGCTAAGATCATCTGCCTCGATATTCCCGAGCAGGAACTGAGGAGGGCCGTAGAAGGAATCTCCAGCCCCTCCCCGCAGCCAGAGGACCCCGGAAGGGCCCTAGATCCAGGCCTCAAAGAAGATTCGGGTATTACCGTGGAGCTTGTCAACGGGATATTTTATCAAGCGAGCTGCGATGGCGCCTTAGTGGGCATTACTGCCGACTATCCCGGACCGCTTCCTACGTCGCGCGTAAGCCAAGTCGAAAAACCCTATCCTCCGAAGAGGGCTCCCTTCAGATGTCATGCCTTACCCTTGAAGTGTCATGTTTTTGCAGAGATGACGGTCGGAGCATGGGGCCGAGCCCCTAGGGACTCGTCGGCCAAGGGCATCCGGATCGGACTGGCTCAAGAGGAAGGCGGTAAGGGTCGACTCGCCGCTACAGAGGTAAGGCAAAAACTTGTGCTGTGATTATGGTATTTTTGAAGTATGACAACACCCTTTGTGTCCTGGCAGGAAGAGGAGCAGCCGGACTATATCCGGGGATCCTGCCCACCACGCCTCCACCAGCCGGATTCCAAAACCGGCTTCGAGAGCAGAGGCGGGAGCGGGGCCGATGCCGTATAGTTCTTCGACAGAGAATGCAGATATGCTCTCGGCCACGAATTCCGAAGTAGAGAGCGCCATGAATAACCGGCGCCGACGGGCCGTACTCCGGAACAACATATTTTCCGAAGAGGCATTTAACGCCTTCAATTCGGGAGACGCATACATCCGAGCTGCTCAAGGCGGGTTGCCCGAGCGACGGACTAGTATACCAAAGATATACGGGTAAGAAATTTTGATAAGCATGTATAGCAGTAGCTCCTGAGACTTGATATGGTTGGAACAACTGTTTTAAGGATCAATATATGCACAGGTCCTTGTAGATAAGAACGAGCAACTATCTCGGGAGCTGGAGGAGTGCAAGGCTGAGCTGAAGGCCACAGTTGCCAAGTTAGAGGGATCCCAAAAACCCTCATCCGTAACATTTGTCTCAGGCCAGCGAATATGCACCATTTAGTAAACGGTTGATATGACAAGTCTAATGAAAATTCTGCGATAATCCCGGGTGAATCCGAGGAGTAACAGAGGACGAATCGCATCTCAAAAGGAAGTCAAGGTGGCGAAGCGATTCTTATGCAAGTTAGGCAGGAGAAGAACAATCTTCAAGATGCCAAAGTCGAGCTGGACGTGGAGTTAAAAGATCTCCGCGCTCAGCTGGCGGACTCCGTGAAGGAGAACAAAAGGCTTCGACACGACATTTATGGTAAGTGCCTAGACGAACTTTAGTATAGATCGGCGCAGAAGTATATTGAAAGGATTTTGCTTGTAGGAATGTTAACAGGTCGCCCTGAGGAGGAGATGCCCTCATCTGCAGGTGATTTACTACCAGACCTCTCACAACTGCACGAGCGAGCTCGGCAGGTGATGCAGGGCGTTGCTCAGGCCTTGTGGCCATCAAGCTTCCTGCTGAATGGCATGGGGGAGCTTGTGGATATGCTTCAAGGAGCACGGCGAGGCTTCCGATTGTGGAAGATATCAACCTGCCGACAAGGTGCGCGAGAAGCCTGGGCTATGGTGAAGACTTGCTACACCAAGCTGGACCCGAACCATATGGCCGAACTCGGACCGGCGGGGCCAGATGGGCAAGAAATTTCCGTGAGTCTGGTATATGACCAGGTAGTGTTAGCTGCAAAGTATTCTCAACAGGATTGTAAGCTAGATAGCCTGTTGGATGGTATAGAGGAGGAATATATTCAGTCCAAGTGACTGTGTAATTCAATGGAAATAATTAGTCCCTAGCCGGATTAGAATCATTTGTCCTGGGCGGACCTTTTCGCTTCATCCCCCGGATCCTAAAGTCCGGGGTGTGTCCGAATACCCACTCCGTTATACAAAACCGGGGTATGTGTGGAAACCAGGCGTAGGGGTCATAAGTGCTTGAACAGACACGTACCCAAGTAGTTATGTTATATTACATGGATAGTAAGAAACATCTTCCAGGGAGAATAGTTTCGTTAGGGGTTCCTTTCCCTGGGTATGCATGCGACAATGCACATGTCCGAACTGCGAACGATTGCGCAGGATACAAAACTTCTAGGGATTTGCGTTGTAATAAACGAATACATCTTTTGTTCACCGAGCGAATATTCTCTTAAGGAAGCTTGCTTTCGGCTTCACCCAGTCTGAGGTACACATCCAGCTGAACCGACAATAACAATCGCAGAGGTGTTCCCCTTATGCCCTAGCCGAATTAACGGGGACATAGGGCATAAACACAAGAGCCAGGCAACCTAGCTTGGCAACATCTTAAGTCATATCGATGCATATAATGGTGAAGAAAAGGCCCATATGGAAAAAGAATGCATATGTGATGGGCAGAAAGCCACGTGAGTAATTATTTTTAGCTTCCGTATAGGAAGCCCCCAGGTATTACTTACACACCTAGTGCGGCCGGAGTGATCCGGGAGTCCTCACTGTATTGAATACTTTGTGTGAAGTGGGAAAAGGTCGACAAAGGAAAAGGGATGGAGCATAATTCAAAAGGAGGGGTTAGGAGACGAACATTGAGTTTGGCGTTAGGCGTAGAATCTCCAAAGTCTGGCCGTGTTCCATGGGTTCGGCTCGAGTCTGTTATCGGATGCATTACATAAGCGGTACGCTCCTTCGGTGAGAAATTTGTCAATGACGAAGGGGCCCTCCCACTTGGGTTTGAGCTTGTCCTTCTTCTTCTCCGGTAGGCGTAGAACGAGCTCGCTAATATTGTAAGTTTTGGCCCGTACTTCTCTGCTTTGATATCGCCGAGCCTGCTGCCGATAGAATGCGGAGCGGCATTTGCGACGTCAAGGCCTCCTCCGTGGCATCCAAGTTATCCCGCTGATCTAACTCGCTTCCTTCTCTTCAGACATGCGTACGCTGCGTGGCATGGATCATGTATTATGTCGCAGGTAATATCGCTCGCGTGTCGCACACCATAAAAATGGTGTATATCCGTGGTGCGATTGGGCATGGTCCGCAGCCCCCAGTAGTACGGAGTCGAGCACTCGACCCAAAGGCGATCCGACTCTGTCAAGGATCGCACTACTCTGGGTTTGATGCCGCTCATGATGAGACCATTTGCCCGCTCCACCTGGCCATTTGTTTGGGGATGGTAGACGGAAGCGTAATCGAGCTTAATGCCCATTTTTCCGCACAAAGTTTTCACTTCGTCGGCTGTGAAATTTGAGCCATTATCAGTGATTATGCTATGGGGGACACCGTATCGGTGTACGACCATGGATATGAAGTCTATTACTAGTCCGGATTCGGCCGTTTTGACTGGTTTGGCTTCTATCCATTTGGTGAATTTGTCCACCATGACCAATAAGTATTTTTTCTTATGGCTTCCCTTTAAGAGGTCCGACCATATCCAGCCCCTGCACCGCCAAGGGCCAAGTTATGGGGATTGTTTGAGAGCGTAGGGGTCATATGACTCTGATTGGCGAAGAGCTGGCAACCAACGCAATGTTGGACAAGGTCCTAAGGTCTGCTTCGGGCCGCCGGCCAAGAGAAACCTGTACGGAAGGCCTTGCGACTAATGCTCGAGCAGCAAGGCGTGGTGCCCGCCCAGTCCGTCATGGATTTCAGCCAAGAGCTGCCGCCCTTCCACCTCGGAGATGCATCTCTGGAGCACTCCGGTAGAACTTTTCTTATAGAGTTCCCCTTCGTAGTCCTTGTAAGCTTTAGAGCGCCGGACGATGCAGCGTGCTTCATTTTGGTCTTCGGGGAGCTCCTGCCTATTTAGGTAGGCCAAGAAAGGCTCAGTCCACGGGGCGATTACAGCCATGATTTCGTGGGCCGAGGACGTTATTTCGGTGGTAGAACCTCCGATTATGTCTGATAGTTCGGAATTTGGGGGTGTATTCGGATCCATGCTAGTATTGCCGGACTCCCCTTCCCATACTACGGATGGCTTGAGCAACCATTCCAAGAATATGTTAGGTGGGACAGGGTCGCGTTTAGCGCCGATGCGAGCGAGGACGTCCGCTGCTTGATTGTTTTCTCGAGCCACATGGTGGAATTCGAGCCCCTCGAACCAAGCTGACATCTTGAGGACGGCATTACGGTAGGCCGCCATTTTCGGGTCCTTGGCATCAAAATCTCCGTTTATTTGTGATATTGCGATGTTTGAATCCCCGCGCACTTCTAGGCGTTGAATGCCCATAGAGACTGCCATCCGAAGACCGTGCTACAGAGCCTCATATTCGGCTGCATTGTTGGAATCTGTGTATAATATTTGGAGGACGTACTGGATCGTGTCTCCGGTGGGAGACATCAGGACTACACCTTCTCCCAATCCGCCCAGCATTTTAGAGCCGTCGAAGTGCATGATCCAGTTTGAGTATGCGCCGTACTCTTTAGGTAATTCGGCTTCTGTCCATTCGGCGACGAAGTCAGCCAATACTTGCGACTTGATGGCCTGCCGTGGTTTGTATGTTATGTGAACGGAAGGAGCTCAATGGCCCATTTGGCAACCCGGCCCGTAGCATCGCGGTTATTTATTATGTCATTGAGTGGTACTTTAGAGGCCACCGTAATCGAACACTCTTGAAAGTAGTGTCGTAGCTTCCGGGATGCCATGAACACCGCGTATGCTATTTTTTGATAGTGTGGGTATCGGATTTGCATGGGGTTAGGACCGTGGATACATAGTAAACCGCTTCGAGCAGGAATTTGTATCCGCCACCTCTCGCTCAACGAGGAGCACCGCGCCATAACTTGATGCATTGCAGCTATGTACAAAGAACATAGGTTCAGAATATTTGGTGTGTTAGTACCGGATTACCGCCAATAAGGTCTTTATTTCGTCCAGTCCGCCGCTGGCTGCATCCGGCCCACACGGTGTTCGTGCGCGCCGCAGGCGGTAAAGAGGTAATGCCTTTTCTCCTACCTGGAGATAAAGCGGCTTAGAGCAGCCACGCATCCAACTAGTTTTTGGATGTGCTTGAGGTCTGTTGGTATAGCCAACTGTGACAGAGCTCGGATTTTTGCCGGATTCGCTTCAATTCCTCTATTGGAAATGATGAAGCCGAGTAATTTCCCCGAGGGGACACCAAAAACGCATTTTTCCAGGTTCAGCTCGATGTCGTATGTCCGGAGATTGTCGAATGTAAGCCTCAGGTCATCTATTAGGGTTTCGATGTGTCTTGTTTTTATGACCACGTCATCCACATATGCCTCCATGGTTTTGCCGATTTGCTTTTCCAGGCATGTTTGAATCATGCGTTGGTAGGTTGCGCCGGCGTTCTTAAGCCCGAAAGGCATAGTGTTGAAGCAGAAAGGACCATATGGCGTTATGAAAGCTGTTGCAGCTGGGTCAAACTCCGCCATCTTTATTTGATGGTTTCCAGAGTATGCGTCGAGGAAACACAGCGAGTCGTGTCCTGCTGTGGCATCAATGATTTGATCGATGCGAGGGAGGGGAAAGGGATCCTTGGGGAAAGCCTTGTTTAGGTCTTTAAAGTCGACACATAGGCGCCAGGATTTGTCCTTCTTTGGTACCATTACTAGGTTCGCCAACCAATCCGTATGCTTGATATCTCTGATGAATCCGGCCTCGAGTAGTTTGGCTAGCTCTTCCCCCATGGTCTGCCGTTTGGGCTCTGAAAACCGTCTTAGAGTCTTCTTGACCGTTTGTATCCTTTAGTATATTGAGGCTGTGTTCGCCAATCATGGGATGCCCGCATGTCCGATGGGTGCCAAAGTAAGATATCCCAATTATCGCAGAAGAAGTCTCAGAGTGTGACGCCCATCGCGGGCTCAACTATGTCCCGACGGAAGCTGTCTTCGTGGGGTCCGTTGGATGGACTTGGAATTTGACTATCTCGTCTGCGGGTTTAAATGAGGTGGACTTTGGTCGCTTGTCGAGTATCACGTCCTCCCTGTCCATGGTGGCCCGCAGAGTTGTTAATTCTTCGACTGCTAGGGCCTCGGATAATGCCTCCAGGGCTAGTGCTGCGGGTTTGTTTTCGGCGCGAAGTGCAACGTTCGAATCACTGGCTAGAGTGATGATTCCATTAGGTCCGGGCATTTTAAGCTTCATGTACCCGTAATGGGGTATAGCTTGAAAGCTTGTAAACGCGTCCCGCCCTATAAGGGCGTGGTATCCACTGCTAAAAGGAGCCACTTGGAATGTGATTTCTTCGGACCTATAATTCTCCGGGGTGCCGAATACCATGTCGAGCGTGATTTTTCCCGCACACCGCGCTTCCCGACTAGGGATAATCCCCCTGAAGGTTGTGCCACTTTGTTCAATGCGGCCTTTGTCAATTTCCATCTTGCTGAGTGTCTCTTCATAGATCAAGTTTAATCCGCTTCCTCCATCCATGAGTACTTTGGTGAACCGAAAGCCGTCCACGATTGGGCTAAGGACCAGAGCGGCTAGTGCCCGGACAGTCTGGAATCGAGGTTCGTCACTGGCATTGAAAGTTATAGCAGTGTCGTTCCAGGGGTTTATTTTGGCCATATGGAAAATTTCCGCGGAGCTTCGACGAGCTCGCTTGTGCCTACTGTTTGAGGCAAAAGTCTCAAAGACTGTTAGTACCTCATTGTGCTCATTGGCGGGATGTTGTTATGCAAGGAGATCCTCGCCACTTTTTGCAACCTTCCGGAGTATCCAACATGCCCTAAGGCTATGAGTTGGTGTTGTGTCCGGAGTGCTGTGGAGTTTACATGGCCCATTAAGCCATTTTTCCAATATGGTTCCCCGCCCTGGGGTGGGCTTTGGTTTCTTGGGGATTGGATCGGCCGACCTACAAGAGTTCGCCCGTTTAGTTCAGACAAAGGTTTTGGTGAGAGCCGGACTGTCCCAAAATTCAGCTTGGGTTTTCTAGACACTTTTCATAGCACAGTACTTCTGTACTATGGTTCCTAAGTCCGCAAAGCGTACTATGTCACGGCGACTTATATCATTAAGGATCCCTTTGTCCGTGCAGTTTTAGCAGAAGAGTGAGACTACGTCCTCCTCGTGGCAGTCCCTGACCTTGTTTAGCGCAAGGAGGAATCTGGCTCAGTAATGATGCACTGTCTCCGGGCTATTGCCTGATATGGGAGAGACGATTTAAGTCCATGTGGGTGGTTATAGCTGAATCTGGATTCTGGTCCGATCTAGCACCCAGGGGCATGGGACTTTCCGAGTTCGACAGCTAGGGATCTCGGATGTCACCCAATTTTTCTCGCCCCGTGCCCGATTCTATGTCCGGGACCCGGGTCATATCCTCCCCTGAGTAGGTGTCCGGCTCCGGGAGCTCGGCGATCCGGACATAATTCATCCTCAAAATAGAGGGATACTCCTCGTGTGGTTCCTCCGCTACCGCTATCTCATGGGTGGCCGACGGGGATTTAATGTCCCTTTGGTCGGGTTTAAGCCCGATCTGGTCATAGTCTATTGTGACTCCCTAAGCGGCGATGTGATTCAAGAGCTCATTAAGAGAAGAAAGCTCTATCGGACCCATCTGTCCGCGAATTCCGAATTGATGCGAAGTTTATGCATGATGACCCGAGAGCCCATCGTCGGCGCGACAGCCGATGGGGCGGCCATGACGAAGCCGCCTAGTCGGAGAGTTTGGCCTACAGCTAGAGCTCCCCTGCAGTAACGTTGTCCCTGACAACGAGACGAGCCATCGAGCCTTGCAGCGACGACACAGAGGAACTCTCAATGAAAGCACCAATGTTGGTGTCAAACCGCGGATCTCGGTAGGGGGTCCCGATCCGTAGGCCTTAGGCTGATGGTAACAGAAGCAAGGGACACAATGTTTACCAGGTTCGGGCCCTCTCGATGGAGGTAAACCATACTTCCCGCTTGATTAATATTGAAGATATGGGTAGTACAAGAGTAGATCTACCACGAGATCGAGAGGCTAAACCCAGAAGCTAGCCTATGATGGTATGATTGTAATTGTGATCGGCCTTCTAGGACCAACCTCTCCGGTTTATATACGCACCGAGAGGGCTAGGGTTTACATGGAGTCGGTTACAAGGAAGGAAACATAATATCCGGATCGCCTAGCTTGCCTTCCACGCTAAGGAGAGTCCCATCCGACACGGACGAAGCCTTGAGCCTTGTATCTTCACGCTCAATAGTCCGGACGATGTATATAGTCCCGCTGTTCGATACCCCTAATCCAGACTCCTCAACGGTAGCAAGATTTTGATGTAGATCACCACACGATCCTCGGCCCCGCGGCACTCCGCGCCACCGGGAGAGGGGAGAGAGCCCTCCTTCTCCTTCTTCCTTGGCCTCCCTAGATGGGAGGAGGGTTTCTCCGTCCATGGTCTCCATGGCGCGGAGGGGTGGAGCCCTCCGAGATTTGATCTCCTCTCTGTTCTCTTCTATTTCACGCTCGCTGATCCGCCAAAACTGCTTATATTCCGGAGATCCAGAATCTGATTGCGCTGAGATTTTAACACAATTTTTTCCGGATATAAGCTTCCTTACTCCCAAAGTAGAGCTCCAGCCGACGTTCGAGGAGGTCACAACCCACCACCAAGGCCAGGCCTCTCGGGCGCGCCTCGTGTCTTGTGGGCTGTGGGCCTCTGCTTATGTGATTCCAACTCCCAAAAATCACAAATATTCCAAAATAATTCTCCATGAAATTTTATTGCATTTAGAATTCATTTGATATGGATTCTCTGTGATACAAAAGACATGCAGAAAATAGGAACTGGCACTGGGCACTGGATCAATAGGTTAGTACAATAAATCATATAATAGTTGCCAAAAACATGTGAAAGTTTAATAATATTGGCATGAAACAATCAAAAATTATAGATCCGACAGAGACGTATCAGC
The DNA here is from genome assembly GCA_021605205.1 of Aegilops longissima. Classification (NCBI taxonomy): domain Eukaryota; kingdom Viridiplantae; phylum Streptophyta; class Magnoliopsida; order Poales; family Poaceae; genus Aegilops; species Aegilops longissima. The sequence goes on from CM038679.1 coordinate 78,759,592, forward strand.
ATCCCCAAGCTTAATTCCTGCTCATCCTTGAGCAGTTAAATGATTAAAAAGATAATTTTTGATGTGGGATGCTACCTAGCATAAACTTGATCATATGTCTAGTCATGGCATGAATATTAAGACATAAGTGATTCAAAGCAATTGTCTATAATTTGACATAAAGACATCAATACGCAGGCATCCTAACAAACAATCATGTCTTTCAAAATATCAACGCTATAGAAAGTTATCCCTACAAAATCATATAGTCTTGCCATGCTCTGTCTTCTTAACACAAAGTATTTATCATGCACAACCCCGATGACAAGCCGAACAATTGGTTCATACTTTTTAACGCGCTTTAGATTATTCAACTCTCATGCAATACATGAGCGCAAGCCATGGATATAGCACTGTCGGCGTTCTGGGAACGGGGGTACCCAGACTTGCCTGCCTGCGGCCTGCGGTTTGGCTCAAAGGAGGCCCAGGACAGCCCATCTTCATCAACGCAAGCTCAAGACCCTCGTGAGGGGCCAGATTGCTGGGCGGACGACAAGGAGCTTCTCAGCGTGGCCTCACAGCTGGCTCATGAGGAGGCGGAGAGTTCAAGGCAGGGTACTCGCGAGGTGCCCATGACGCAAGCCATGACGACCAAGGGCGCCAGCCGGGCGCCAGCCCGCGCAACGTCCTCCTTTCCTCTTTGGTGCAAAGGGAGCAAGCACAGGCGAGAGCATCCAGCAAAGGCATCCGTTTCGGTGCAACAAGACCAAGACCAGCCCAACGGCAGGAAGGGGGTCATCGTGGAGCCCAAGCAAAGGCCATCACCAGAGCCTTTGGCAAAGCGAGGACCAACTTTAGTCAGATAAGTGTACCGCTGTTCCCCTTCAAAATGGCCAATTGTTGGCGCCCTTCCCGCTCAATATTTGGGAAGAGGCCTAGGGCCTTCGCCTATATAAGTAGAGCTAGCACCATAGTAGAGGCATCTTAGGGAGACGAAGAGGGCATCTTGAAGAGAAGAAGAGAGACCGGAATCCTCATCAAGAAACCAGTAGCTAGAGCAACTAAACACCACCTAGCAGTTCATCACACCCGCCAAGAACAGACCCTCGCGAGGCTGTTCTCCCTTGTACTGTTCTTCATCAGCCTAAGAGGCAATCTACCACACCACACACTGGAGTAGCGTATTACACCACAATGGTGGCCCAACCAAGATAAATCTTGTGTCTCTTGTGCTGTTCCGTTAGTAGTTTAGGTCCCTCGCGATTCGGCGGCGCGAGACGGTGGAAGGTTGATCACCGCGCACCCTAGTGTTCGAACCTCAAGGGTCTGCTGAATCAACCGACATTTGGCGCGCTGTAGGTGCGCCGAATCTGCCTTTCGTCGCCTCGTTCTTCCTCGACCACCGCAACCATGTTCGATGCCTGCCGGGCTCGCGCTGAAGTGCCGAGCCGCCTCGCCTCCCATGTCGCCTGACAGCTCCCATCGGCGGGCGCTTCGCCGCTCCCTCGCCACCTGCCGCTAACGCCGCCATCGCTCGCGAGGAACGAGCAGCAAGCATCGCCCCAAAGACCGCCCATGAGGCGGGACGGCCGCACCGCCACGCTTCGCCACCTTCGTGGTTCTCGCCACGCGCGCTTCAAGGGCCATGGAGGCCCGAGCTGCACTCATCGTGGCAACGAGCTCTCGCGCCACCGCCCCATCGATGACGCTTCACGAAGAATGGCTCGACCGAAGTCGCCGAGCTCGTCCGCTGCAGAGGCGCCCGCACCGCCCGCCCGCCACACCGCACCTCCTCAAGAGGGCGCCTGGTTCATGAGCGCGCCTCGGGCGGAACCTGCTCCGCCAGCGCCGCGCTGCAAGAGCAGAGCTGTCAAGAAGTTCTCGCCCACAAGAAGCTGCCCGAGCGCCCCGCCCAAGACTCAAGACCTGCGTTGCCCCCAGCGCGCGTAGGGAGGCCCGCAAGACCAAGCTCGCCGTCCGAGGCCCACCGCGTCACAGCGGGCTGCCGCGCTTTCACCTCCGGAAGGCGCGAACGTCGCGTGGCTCGCCAAGTTCAAGCAGACCTGCCGCCTCGCTACGACGGCACAGCTGACCTTACGGAGTTCCTCCAGTTTCACGAGCTGGGCATCGAGGCTGCCAACGGGATGAAAAGGTCATGGTGAACTAGTTTTATGGCGCCAAGGACGGAGCCCGCACTGCTCCCGAATCTGGCCCCTGTGCACGATCTCTTCCTGGGCCGAGACGCGCACCCGCTTCATCGCCAACTTCCTGTGGTATCGCGATCGCCACCGCCGTGAGCGACATGTGCCGAATCACAGCAGCTGGGAAACCCGCAAAGTACATCCAGCGCTTCAACAACACGCTCAAGATCCCTAGGGTAACGGAGGAGGCCATCATCTCGCTTTCTCCGACGGGCGGCGCGACGCCAAGATGAAGGAGGAGTGGCGATGCATGAAGAACTATGCACCTCCTTGAACTGTTCAACTTGGCGACCAAGCGCGCCAGGCTGAGGAGGGCGCCCCTCCTCGAGCTTCCCCGCCGCAGATCCCGAGGAGAAGAAGTCCAAGGCCAAGGACGTGAAGCGCAAGGGGCTGCCGACCAAGGCCGAACCGGACACCAAGCGAGGCGTAGATCAGCCCGAGTCCTCCAAGGGGCCGGATCATCGCGGTACCACGACCTCCACACCCACAACACCAATGAATGCCAAGAGCTCGGGCCGGCGCTGAAGGCGGGGGTCGGCAGACGCCCGAAAGCGCAGGATCGGGCTATGGCCGAGGAGGAGGAAGGAATGCAGACGCTGGAAGACCGCGCCCGCGCCAAGGGTGGCACGACCAACCTCGCGAGGATCATATAAGACCCGCCGCGAGGGAGGCTGGAGGAATCAACCTCGCGAGGATCGCCTGCAGGGGAACGCAGGCCTCCTCCGCTGCCGCCCGCCAAGGAGAATTGAAGACCGCCATCGACGAGGGGCTGGGGCTTCTGTGAACGCGCGGCGATCGCCAGATCCCGGGCGGAGCTCAAGCCCCAGCCTCTCAACAAGATCTTCAAGCAGTTCGCCTGCCGGCGAATGCAGTCCTCCTGCTTGAGGCCACGCCGCCTCTCGTGGTCGGCGGCGCCATCACGCTCAGCTCAGCGGATCAGCTCAAGCGCGCAGCCACAGCCGGAGTTCTCCGATGCTTTGTTCCCCAATCATCGCGAACGTGCTGGTCACCAAGACCTCATCGACGGGCGGGCAGGACTCAACGCCCCGTCTGTGGAAACGCTCAACAATCATCAAGTGCCTTATACCACCTTCAGCCAACCAAGCCTTTCTCCGAGTCACCGACGGCTCCACGGTCCCGATCGCAGGTCCGCCTTCCGCCACCTTCGGGCTCGCCATAACTACCACACCGAGCTCATCGACTTCGACGCCGCCTACATTCGCCGGCCAGACAACGCCATCCTCGGTACCCAGCGCATAAATTCATGGCTGTAACCCACCATGGCTACAACGCCCTCAAGATGCCAGAAGCGGCGGGTCATCACGGTGCCCCGTGAAGAGAGAGACGCAGCAGGCTCCCCTCGAGCGAGCCTTTCAGCCGCATCGCTAGAAGACCTGCACCACACAGCAGGAGGCCTCCCGAGGCCGCACTCCAAGAAGAAGAAGACATCGACCGCCCGACTCAAGAGGCAGGCCCCTGTGGCCCGCCTCCAGCCAGGGGAGCCTCCTTCCATCGCAGATAGGAAAGCGCCGCCGCCTCCTCAGCCGGGCTCGGGGCTCTCCCTCGAGGGCCGCCGACCCGCCAAGGTCTCGAGGAGGCGCCTGGGCACCACGTGGAGGCGTGCCGAGCACGCTTCCCGCAAGGTGAGCAAGGCAAGGAGGGCTGAACCCTTAGGAGTTCGCCGCAAGGCCATTCAGAGCTACAGAATCAAGGGTCATGAGGGCAGCCGCCGCCCTCACTGTGGCCCCCCATCCAGCGAGGATGGCGGGCTGCGCCCTGCAGACGACATACCAGGCTCAACCGAGCCACGCCTCAAGAGCACCTCTGGCCCTCGCGAGTGGGACGTTGGGAGGGGCCGCCCCACAGCTATGTGCGCATGCCTCATGGCCTGCCAAACACGGCAGCCGTGCACCAGCGTATCATGAGGGCCATCCTCGAGGCTCAAGAGGTCGCACGCCAGAGCCTCGGGCGGAGATGGAGATGGCCCGCGAGGAGCCGCCGCCGCCTCGATCCTCCCGAGGCCCTCGGGCCTGGGGCTCGTGGAGGATCGGCTCCGCAGCCCACCAAGTCTGCTACACCAACTCCACCTCATCCCCAACATCACCAGTGACATCCTTAAGTTTTATTTCCCTGGGAGCGCCTTTGTGGCCGATTATTCCTGTGCTGCGTGGGTCCGCCCCTCATGCATGTATCCCTTTATTTCATGTCATTAGCTTAACTGTTGGGGCGCCGGGCTGCATCATCCCCAAGCCGCCTGGCCTGTCCCAAGGGCGGTATCCTTCTTGCATTTTCCTTGGGATTATGCTCGCTCCACCATGCTTGTTATTTGGTGCCTTTTCCGGGTGACGGAATCTTGCACGCTAAAGGGGGTGCCGAGCATCGCGACTGTGGCTCCCCGCCGCTCTCCGTCCTCACCCTCCGGTCTTGTCCATGGCATCGCGACCTGGCTTGCTTGCCGACGGCCGAGACCAGCCCGAGAGCCGGACCCGAGGACGAGTTTCACATCTAAACCCAGCTTATGCTGCTAAAGGGGGTGCCCGAGCATCGCGACCAGTGGCTCCTACCGCCTCCGCCCTCACCCTCGGTCTTGTCCATGGCATCGCGACCGGCTTGCCAACGACGGCCGAGACCAGCCCGAGTGCCGGACCCGAGGACGAGAGTTGATGATCCGACTCACTTTGCGCTAAAGGGGGGTGCCCGAGCATCACGACCAGTGGCTCCTACCGCCTCCGCCCTCACCCGGTCTTGTCCATGGCATCGCGACTGGCTTGCCACCGACGGCCGAGACCAGCCCGAGAGCCGGACCCGAGGACGAGTTTCATTATCTAACCCAGCTTATGCTGCTAAAGGGGGGTGCCCGAGCATCGCGACTCGTGGCTCCTACCGCCTCCGCCTCACCCCTGGTCTTGTCCATGGCATCGCGACTGGCTTGCCAATGACGGCCGAGACCAGCCCGAGAGCCGGACCAAGACGAGAGCACCGACATCCGCCAAATTTGCAGGAACACACTCAAGATAAGGCCAGAGCCAGCGCAACCCGCTTGAGGTAGGGCCCCGTGAGCCTCGCTACTGACTCACGGGTGCCCTAACACACCGCCGAGGCCTCTCGCGCCTCCCAAGCAACTAATGGCAGAACTAACGACGCCACGGCGAAGCTCTTGTTCCTTTTGTGGTGAACCTGCAGGTCCCTCCAAGGAGCACTAAACGACCTCGCCATGCAATCTCTCGCCGCCTAGGCACGGACCTAGCGCCGCACTGGAAGCATTGTCCCGACCTCGAGATAAGTCACCTCCCGACACACTAGTTATCGCAACACCATCCCCACGCCCAATGCAACCCCGTGTTAGCAACGCCGCCTCCTTTTTCACCGAATGATGGCTGCTTGAGCGCCAAGGGGAACCCCGAGCATCGCGACCAGAGGCTCTTACCGACTCGGGCCGCCACCTCCCGCCTTGACCACGCATCATGACTTCAGATACCAGCGACGGCTGAAGCCGCCTCGACTGGGACCCGCTTCGGCGCAGAGCATCAAGCCTCACGAGGTCCGGAAGGAAGAAATCGAGCTAGAACGGAATGAGCATCTCGCATTGCCTCATAAAAGGGTTATATTGACAAACGGTTACAAACGCCTTACAAGCCCCGCTGGGTACATTCTTGGCCTCGCAGAACAAAAGACGCGAATCCTAAGGAGTCCTACCCACGACCACCGCGCAGACGCCATCATCAACAAGCAATACCCGTCCGCGCCAACCCCATCCAGATCAGGGCGGCGACGACCGACAAGCCCGCCTCTGCTCCGGAGCGGCGCAGCTCGGAGGCTCAGAGCTGTCGCCGCCGCCTCCCGCGCCGCCAAGAGCTCGGCGGTGTCGCTGATCCTCCGCGCTTTCGCCGCCTCGAGGAGCTGCCAAGGAGTGGTCGATCGGCCTCGCCTCACCACAAGAAGACCCCACCACCTCTCCCGGCAGCACTCCACCGACGACCTCCCGCCAAGACCTTGAAGGACACCACCAAGCGCCATCGCACCTGTGGATCGTGAGGGCGCCTCGCCCCGCAGACCTGGCGACTCGCCCCAGCCTCGAGTCATGAAGACCTCGCCTGGGCAACTACGGGACCTCTCGCCTTGTCATGAGGGTGCTGAGCCGGGCGGTTGCAGCCAGAGTCCCAGGGGTTCCTTCGCGGACGACGGAGGCGAAGAAAGAAGGAAGACGAATCCAAGACTTAGGAGGCGTGGCGACGTGAAGCACGAACTCCCGGCAGAGCCCTCGGCGTGACCTGTGGGGAAGATGCACACCTTCGTGACTCCACCGGCGCTGCCGGGCGGCGCGCTGGGGCGCCGGGCGCTGTTCTCCTTCAGAGCCACCATTCTGCTGCAGACAAGGGAAGAGGGAACTCGGTGGCGGCCACAGCACATCAGTGGCATGGGTGCCTCCTCGCACGCGCTTCTGCCCCGACACAGAGGGCAAGCCGCTTTGGGGGAGCAGGTCAGATCCTCTTGAGGAGCCTTTTCCTTCTTCCGTGGAGAACCGCGGATCGGAGCCATGGCCACCGACGTAAACAAGGAGGAGGAGAAGGTAGGATAGATCGAAGGGTGCGCGCTGTTCAGACTTATAGCCGGGCGAAGGCCAACCATCGGCCTCCACGATCACCGGTCATCATGACCAACTCGCATGCAGGACTTGTCGAATCCGGTGTTTACCGAGGCATCGGGGAAGTAGTGCGACGCGTCCAATCAACCGCCACGCTGCCGCCCAAGGACGCAGCTGTTAGGGCCCGCGACACTTTCGACTTGCCCATTCGCCTCGCTGGGCCAAGTTCGGCGCGTCAGGCCCGGGCTATGCCGGTGTTCTGGGAACGGGGTCCTGTGACTTGCTCGCCTGCTGCCTACGGCGTGGCTCAAAGGAGGCCCAGACAGCCCATCTTCATCAACGCAAGCTCAAGACCCTTGCGAGGGGCCAAGCCTCACAGGCGGACGACAAGGAGCTTCCTCAGCGCTGCCTCGCCAGTCGGGCGCATGAGGAGGCGGAGAGTTCAAGGCAGGGTACCTCGCGAGGTGCCCATGATGCAAGCCATGTCGACCAAGGGCGCCGGCCGGGCGCCAGCTCACAGAGCGCCCTCCTTTCCTCTTTGGTGCAAAGGGAGCAAGCGCAGCGTAGAGCATCAAGCAAAGGCATCCGCTTTGCAACAAGACCAAGACCAGCCCAACGGCAGGAAGGGGTCATCGTGGAGCCCAAGCAAAGGCCATCACCAGAGCCTTTGGCAAGCGAGGACCAACTTTAGTCAGATAAGTGTACCCGTTGTTCCCTTCAAATGGCTAATTGTTGGCGCCCTTCCCGCTCAATATTTGGGAAGAGGCCGAGGGCCTTCGCCTATATAAGTAGAGCTAGCCACCATAGTAGAGTCATCTTAGGGAGACGAAGAGGGCATCTTGAAGAGAAGAAGAGAGACCGGAATCCTCATCAAGAAACCAGTAGCTAGAGCAACTGAACACCACCTAGCAGTTCATCACACCCGCCAAGAACAGACCCTCGCGAGGCTGTTCTCCCTTGTACTGTTCTTCATCAGCCCAAGAGGCAATCTACCACACCACACACTGGAGTAGGGTATTACACCACAATGGTGGCCCGAACCAGTATAAATCTTGTGTCTCTTGTGCTGTTCTGTTAGTAGTTTAGGTCCCTACGATTCGGCGAAGTGCGAGACGGTGGAAGGTTGGATCACCGCGCGCACCCTAGTGTTCGAACCTCAAGGGTCTGCCGGAACCCGAAATCCGACAAGCACTACAGGTGGAATAGAGTATGATGATAGGGGTAAATATAAAGAATACAAAAAAGTAAGAAAGTCTCACATCGATGCGGCTAACCAACAGGTAATGGAGATGCCCATCAATTGATATCAATGTGAGGAGTAGGGATTTCCATGCAACAGATGCACTAAGAGCTATAAGTGTATGAAAGCTCAATATGAAAACTAAGTGGGTGTGCATCTAATCCTATAATAAAAAATTCCCACTAGTATATGAAAGTGACAACATAGGAGACTCTCCATATGAAAAACATGGTGCTACTTTGAAGCACAAGTGTGGTAAAGGATACTAACAATGCCCCTTCTCTCTTTGTTTATTTCTTTTTTTCCTTTTTTTCTTTTTATATTTTTTTCTCTCATTGTCCGGACTCTCATCCCGACTTGTGTGGGAATCATAGTCTCCTTCATCCTTTCCTCACTGGGGCGCTGCTCTAAAAATGAATAATGATGATCATCACACTTCTATTTACTTATAACTCAAAAGAAATAAAAATTACAACTCGATACCTATGACAAAGTATGACTCTATATGAATGCCTCTGGCATGTATCAGGATGTGCAATGATATAGCGTAAAATGTATGAAAAATGATGAACGGTGGCTGAGCCACAACTACTATGTCAGCTATATGATCATGCAAAGCAATATGACAATGAATTCTCAAGTCATCAAACGGAAGCGATGGAAGTTGCATGGCAATATATCTCAGAATAGTCATGGAAAAGCCATAATAGGTAGGTATGGTGTCTGTTTTGAGGAAGATATAATAAGGCTTATGTCTGATAGAGCGTATCATATCACGGGGTTTGGATGCACCTGCGAAGTTTGCACCACGTCTCAATGTGAGAAAGGGCAATGCACGGTACCGTAGAGGCTAGCAAATTGCGAAATGGTAAGAGTGCATATAATCCATGGACTCACATTAGTCATAAAGAACTCATATACTTATTGCAAAATTTTATTAGCCCTCGAAGCAAAGTACTACTACGCATGCCCTTAGGGGGATAGATTGGTAGGAAAAGACCATCGCTCGCCCCCGACCGCCACTCATAAGGAGGACAATCAATAATAAATCATGCTCCAACATCATAGCATAATGAGAGACTATACGTGCATGCTTCGGGAATCACAAACCTTAACACCAATATTCCTACTAAACAGAACCATTTACTAGTACCTCCCACATATTCCATCTCTATATCGCAAAACTATTGCAAGGAATCAAACATATCATATTCAGTGATCCATAAGTTTTATGCAGGATTTTATGACTAACCATGCAATTGACCAATTCCTTTTAAATCTCTAAATAGATATAAGTGAAGCATGAGAGTTTAATTATTTGTACAAAATACCATGCTATAACAAATATAAGTGAAGCAAAAGTGCATTCTTCAAACAACGGTTTTCTATGTGAAGAGAAACAGGCAATCCAAACTTCAAATCATATAAGTGAAGCACATGAAGCATTCTATAAAGCCACACTCAAAATATATAAGTGAAGTGCAATGATCATTCTATAAATCAACCATAGAATATCTCATACCAGCATGGCGCATAAATGAAAAATGAAAAATAATCACAAAAGACGCTCCAAGATTTGCACATATCACGCGAACGAAACGAAACTGAAAACATACCGATACTTGTTGAAGAAAGATGGGATGCCTTCCGGGGCATGCCCAAGCTTAGATGCTTCAGTCTCCTTGAATATTTACTTGGGGTGCCTTGGGCATCCCCAAGCTTGAGCTCTTGCCTGTCCTCCTTCTCCTCATATCGAGACCTCCTCGATCTTTGATCACTTCATCCACACAAAACACAATAGAAAGTTCGGTAAGATCCGTTAGTATAATAAAGCAACTCACTACTCTAAGTACTGTTGCAAACCAATTCAAATTTTGTTTTTGCACTGTAGCTACTGTAATATAACTTTTTCATGGCTTAATCCACTAATAGAATCAATAGTTTCATCAAAACCAGCAAAACAATGCATCAAAAACAGAATCTGTCTGAAACAGGACAGTGTGTAGTAATCTGAACATTCACCATACTTCTGGTACACCACAAATTTTGGAAAAAATAGGAAAAATAAAAAAATTTATAGAAAGACAGTGCAAAAATTTTCTGAACCGTTTGACGTTCCAGTAAAAATGTAAAATCGCACACTACAGCCAAAGTTTCTGTTTAGCACCGCACAAACCAACAAGAGATGTAAACATCCTAAATGCAAATCTTGGCATATTATTTTTATAATAAAATGGAATTGTACAAGGGGATAATTATTTTTGTAGAAAAGTTTCTGTAATTAATATTCACAAAGTTTCCATGGGCATGAACAAAGTTCAAGGCTAGCTCCCGCTTCCATGGTGCTCGTCTATCTCACTTTCACTTTTCTTTTTGTGAAGTTTTAAGTTCCCGTCTATATTTTTTTGTTTTTAAACGTTATAAAAGCACTCAATAGAAATAAATGAATCTTCGAAACTTCCGGGCTGTCTCCCTGGTAGCGGCTTCTTTGAAGCCATTAAGCTAGGCATAAAGTGCTCAAGTAATGGATCCACCCGGATCCGAAGGTATATCAAAGCCTATTTTAATTAACAGTGATTTGGCATTTAGTAGTGAGCAGAAAGCAACATATATCAAGCAATGACGAAGTCTAACTCTCTTCCCATGCATCGGCATGTCATACAAGAACAATTCATGCACATCAAGTAAAGGCCAATACATAGCATAAGCAGTTTCTTGCAATTTTTTCGTGTTGGAAACATAAAGAGCCAGAGATGTAGTTCCTCTCTCATAATAATTGCAAGTAGGAGCAGCAAGCACATGCATATTATATTCATCAAAATCATCATGTGCAGTGGTAAAATGCAACCCATCAACATAATCCTTAATAAGAGCAAACTTCTGAAATATAATGTAGTCTGGAGAATTCAAAAAGATAATAGGACTATCATGTGTGGGTGCAATAGCAAAAATTGCATTCTTAACATAAGGGACTATAGCAAGTTCATCTCCATAAGCATTATTCATATTGGCATCATGGCCACCAGCATCGCAAGCATCATAGAAAAGGGATATTTCAAACGAATCAACGAGATCATAGAAATTATCATGGCATTCATCCTTCGGTAAGAACGAAGGGAAATTAAATAATGTATGAGTCGAAGAGTTACTCTCATTAGAAGGTGGGCAGGGGTAGCTAATCCGATCTTCCTCCTTTTGTCCTTCGCTGTCCTCATCATCTTTTTCATCCAATGAGATCATAGTTTCATCAATTTCTTCTTCCATAGACTCCTGCAAAATATTAGTATCTTCTTGGACAGCGGAGACTTTCTCAATAAATTCATAAATATCGGAATTGTATTTTTAATTATCATAGTTGTCGGATTTCGGGTTCCGGAAGACCCTCTAGGTTTGAACTCTGGTGTGCGCGCGGAGATCTCGCCCCCTACCTACCTGCACCTCATCGCCTTGCTAGGGTCTAAACTACCAAAGGAACAACACAAGAGACACAAGGTCTATACTAGTTCGGGCCACCATTGTGGTGTAACACCCTACTCCAGTGTGTGGTGTGGTGGATTGCCTCTTGGGCTGATGATGAACAATACAAGGAAGAACAGCCTCGCGAGGGTCTGTTCTTGTGGCTAGGCTCTCGATCGGATTGGATCAAACTAAGATGAGGCGAGATGTCTCGATCTCTCTGAGATGCCTCTACCCTGTGGGTGGCTAGTCCTATTTATAGGTAGAGGCCCTGGGCCTCTTCCCAAATATTGAGCGGGAAGGGCGCCAACAGTTGGCCATTTTGAAGGGGAACATCTAGTACACTTATCCTGACTAAAGTTGGTCCTCGCTTTGTCAAAGGCTCGTGGTGACGCCGGCTTGGGCTCCATGATGACTTCCTTCCCGCCGCTATGACGGTCTTGGTCTTGTTGCAATCAAACGGGTGCCTTTGCTTGATGCTCGCCGCGCTTGCCCCTTTGCACCAAAGAGGAAATGAGGACATCAAGAGTCGGGCGCCTGGCGCGCCTTGGTCGCGTCATGGCTTGCGCCATGGGCACCTCATGAGGTACCCCGCCTTGATCTCTCCGCCTCCTCGCGAGCCACCGACGAGGCCGCGGCTCGAGGAAGCTCACTATCGTCACTCATGAGGGTCTTGAGCTTGTGCCGATGAAGATGGGCCATCTTGGGCCACCCCTTGAGCCACGCCAAGGCCGCAGCAGCAAGTCTGGGTACCCCGCTTCCGCATCGCCGACAAGAGCCCCTGTGCCCAAGGCGCGCTTAGACTTGGCTGAGCAGAGAAGCGAAGGGCAAGTCTGAGCGCCATGGGCCCTAACAAACTCATGGTTTGGGCGCCGCATGGCGGTTGATTGGACGTGGGCGCCTTTAGCAATTGCGCGAATCGATAAAAGTGCGGCACCCGTCTAGGCTTTGCCTCCTTTGCCTCCTCCGGTCATTGCCCAGATCCCATTTCTTGTGCCTTTCCTTCCTGCCTCCGAAATCTCCAGATCTACTTCGACCGCGTGCCCTAGCAAGACATGGCGCCTCGCCAGACCCCGGCCGAAGCTTGGTACTCACCCGCCTTGGACTCGCCGAACGTGTCGGAGAAGGGCCTTGCCCGGGCGCACCGGATGGTGGCGGCGCAAGGCAACGACGGGGCAACGGTGCTCAGGGCCGGCTCCGCCCTTCCCGAGGGCCAAGGAAGCACCTTCTATCCGCTCTTCATGAGCGCCATTGCTGCCGGTCTGGTGCCTCCCTTTTATGAGTTCTTCTTTTCTGTCCTCCGCCATTACAAACTGCAAGCTCTGCACCTCCACCCCAACTCTGTTCTTCTTCTGGCGATCTTCGCCTACTATTGTGAGGCTCATGTCGGGGTGCAGCCCTCAGTTGCCTTGCTGCGCCACTACTTCTACCTCCGGACCTCTCGCGGGCCCATCTCCGCGTGCGCGAGCTTTGTCGCGTATGGCAGCTCTAACGCCATCTCGAAGCCCGGGAAGAGGATTGAGGGCTTCAGGAGCAAATGGGTCCTGGTAGACGCTAGGCGCATCCACCCTCGGCTGATTCTGCCCACAGACCAGCCCACGACCTCTGACGATTGGTCTCACGTGGAACTCGTGGATCCCCGCGCGAAGCCGGTGCTGGAGAAGATGAACGCGGACCTGTGGCTGGGCAACATGGCGACGGGCGGCTGACCGGGCGCCGCTCCCGAGGGAGTTCCTGGAGCACAGGTGGCCCCGCTTGCCAAGATTGCCTGGCTGTGGAGGCCCCGCCGAGCCCCGCAGTCTTGGCCGACGAAGATCTGGCTGCGGTCCTCCAATCTTTGGTCGGGGGAGACGTGGCGAGGCTGGAGGGCGCTCCTGTACCCTTGTTCCTTCGAGATGATTGGGAGCAGGCGGTGGACTCCATGCCCGTCTTCAATGGGGACGGGCCCGTGCCCGCGGAGGTTCCCGAGGACCCGGCGGCCCTGGCGATGGTGAACGTGTCCTCCGGCGACTCCAGCGGAGAGGAGGAAGAAGAGGAGAGGGAAGAGGGGCCTGACTCCGAGGCGACCGACGGGTAGTCGAGAGCACCCCTCCCCCGGCGCAGGTCCCGCGCTCTCCTCCTCCTGCCGAGCAACGACGAGGATGGCGATGAGCGGGGCGGCGAGAGCTTGCCCCCGATCCCAAGAAGGACAGACTGGGCTGGTCCCGCGGGTCTGCTTCGGCCGAGGCGATCCGCAGATCGCCTCCCCGCTCCCGGGCCTCTTGAGGCTGATCCCTGCAGCTGGCTCTCGGGCTTCAAGTATGGCCGGAGGTTGCTCGAGCCCGCGAGCGATGACCAGTAAGTGCTTGATTCTTGTTTTATTCCTTGCTTTGTCGCTGAGGCTTGATATCTGTATCTCTTGGCTAGGCTGGTGCTCCGCGCGAAGAAGTCAAGGGAGCCCCGAGGCTTTTGTCTGGGCAGCTCTCCGCCTGCGAAAGAAGGTGACAGCAAGACACGGGCCTCTCCTGCCCGGTCATCCTTGCGAGGCTTGGCAGAGCTAGCTGGGGCGAGCTGAGCTCCCATGGCCCAAGTGACTCCTGAGGTATCCTTGCCTGATGCCACCGCCGCAGCTGTTGGGGCGCAGAAGGTCCTGCCTCAGGATGCCGTGGTTACGCTGCCGTCCTCTCCTCCTACTCCACCAACTGTTGTCTCTCCGACTCCTCCCACTGTCCTGGATCGTGCTGCTGCTGAACTAGACCGGCCATGGAAAGATCTTCCGGCGCCGACCTCGCTTGGTGGCCGGGCGCTTGAGCTGGCCTCCGGCTGGGTTCGCTCGACGCTTCGATTCGAAAGGGCGCTGGTTCAAAGCTCGCGATACTATGCGACAAGGAGAAGCAGGCCGTCCTTGGGGCGAAGGCTGCTCGCGACGCCGCCTTGGGGGAGGTAGGCGATGTCCAGGTCGCTGCAAGGCGCTGGAGAGCGAGCTGGAGGGCTTGCGTGACCAGCTTGCCAAGGAGGCCCGCATTCGCCAAGAGGATGAGGAAGACATGAAGGCTCACGAGGTGGCCGTCAAGGACCCTGACGCCAAGCTTAACAAGCGCCGTGACCGCCTGGGTGCACTGGAGCAGGAGTTGGAGGCGAAGAGGGTCGAGCTGGACGGCAAGGCGCGGGTCCTCGCCGAGGACCACGTGGCCTTCGCGGAGATGGAGGTGAAGGCTCGCACCTTGCCGAGGTCGCTTTACGACAGCGGCCTGGAAAGCCCGCTGGCCGGCGCCGAGGACGGCCCAGCCAAGCTGCTTCCCTTCCTGGTCCGCGCCCTTGAAGATGCCACCCTTGGCCTTGGCCCCACGGCTGAGGCTGAGGCGCATGTCTTGTCTTTCTGCATACCGACGCTGCCCTACCCACGCCTACCTTCGCGATCCCGACGCTGACCTCGACATCCATCTGAGCCCGTGAGCGGCGAGCTTGCCGCTGCCACGCCGAGGCCATGAAGGGTCGAGCGGAGGCTCACGGGCGGTTCCGGCCTTCAGCACCAAGTCAGAAGCGAAGGCCGCCGGTCCTGAGGCTTCACGAGGCGAACCCGCTCCGCGCAGCTCCGCCGTCAACAAGTGACTCCTTTGTGGCTCCCGTTCTCCTTTCAGCTCCTACAACATGCATCATGCCTCGGGGAGGCGTTTAAACTTGCGTTTGGTGTTGTCACAATAGTTATGGACTGTAATATTTGCTTTTGAATTCCTTGAGATTTGCGCTTTTCCTTCCTACTTGCTTATGTTCTACGCCGGCAGAGCCCGGCCCCGCGCATACCTCAGCCGCCATTAGCCCCGACCGGAAACCAAGACGGGACCAAGGAGTAAGGGGATACGTGAAAAGTTAGGCTCCTGAGACGCGATGCTCAGAAGTCCGCATTGGCGCACGAACAGCAAGTAGGGAGGTGAGATGCATGGGTGAATTTACCATTCTACGTCTGCAGAGCCCGGCCCCGCGCATACCTCAACCGCCGTTAGCCTTTCGGAACTAAGGAGTGAGGGGCTACGTGACCACTTAGGCTCTGAGTCGCGATGCTCAGAGTCCCCTTGACTTTCAAACGGCTCAGACCTTGGCTCCGCCGGGAGGGACGTAGACAAACCAGGCCCGAGGGGCCTGGCTGGGTGGCGGCGTCTGGCGTGACCCAGCGTAGCCCGTGCTCAGCCCTCGCGCGGCTCCCGAGGGGAGGTGTTGCGATGAGGCTAGACATTGAGCTCTGGGCCCCGAGGATGATGCGGCCGGGGCCACCTCGCTTGTTTATCACCAGCTGAGCATAGCGCTCCAGATGTGTACGGGCATAGCGCGCCTCGGCAAGTGTCGCCAGCCAGCGTGGAGCATGGTGCTTCCACTGTGCGTGGAGGGGGCTCTCCCGGAGGAGCTCGGGGCATGTACAGCCCGCCTCGACACGTGGCTGGCACGGTAGGGCCTGACGAGGTGTATCTGGCACCCGTGAGCCCGCTGGGACTCACGGGCCCTACCTCAAGGCGGGTTGCGCCTAGCACTCGACCTTAACTTGTGACGGTTTGCAAATTTGGTTAGATGTCGACGCCCACGCCCTCGGTCTCGCCTCGAGCGGGTCTCACCGCCGCTGGTATGCTGTGTCGCGATGCCGTGGACAAGGCCACAGGTGAGGGCTGGAGAGCCAGAGGAGCCCATGAGTCGCGATGCTCGTACCCCCCTTTAACGCAAGCGGCGACACGAAGGAAGACGGGATGTCGTGGACAGGCATCAAATAACAATCATGATGGGTCGAACGCATGACCCGAAATAAACGCGAGAGGGGTACATGCCGCTCGGTCTGGCCCGAGCGACTTGGGGATGATGCAGCCCGAGGGGCGCCCCAACAAGGTAAGCTAGGAACATTAAGTAAATGGGATACATGCCGCAGGGACGGACCCACGCTTCCTAGGAATGATGCAGCCTCGGGGCGCCCCACCGGAAATGAAACTTGAAGGATGTCACCGATAACGTTGAAGATGAAGGGATGTCAAGTAGCGGACGCCGTGGGCTGCGGAAGCCGATCTTCATGAGCCCCAGCCCAGGAGCCTCGGGAGGCCCGGGCGCTGGTGGCTCGCGACCATCTCCATCTCCGCCAGACTGCGGAACGCTTGCCCTTGAGCCTCCGGGTGCTCCCCATGAGGCGCTTAGCTGGTGGCGGCTGCTCGCACGCCGTAGGGCATGCGAACGTAGCTGGGGTGGACTTCGCAGCGCCCCCACGCGTGAGGGCCAGAAGCGCCTCGAGAGGTGGCTCGGCTGAGCCTGGTATGTCGATGCAGACACGCGCAACCCACCATCCTCGCCTATATGGGGAGCTACGGCGGTAAGCGGCGGCTGCCACTCATGACTCTTGACTCTGCAGCTCTGAATGATCTGGCCGACGAACTCCCGAGGGTTTGGCCCTCCTTACTCGCTCCTTCCCGAGGGAAACGTGCTCAAACACGCCCCAAGTGGTGCCCAAGCGCCTCCTCAGGACCTTAGCAAGGTCGGTGGCCTCCAGAGAGAGCCCCGAGCCTTGCTTGAGGAGGGCGCCAGCGCGCCTTCCTATGCGACAGAGGAGGTGCCCCCTGAACAGGCGCGGACCCTCGGGGGCCTGCCTCCCGAGGGGTCGGGCCTGGCGATGTCTTCTTCTTCTTGGGAGCAGTCTCGGGAGCCTCCCGCCAGGCGATCTGGTCTTCAAGTGACGCTGCTTTAAAAGCTCGCTCCAGGGAGCACACTACGTATCTCTCTTCACAAGGCACCGTGATGACTCCGCCGCTTCCTGGCATCTTGAGGACGTTGTAGCCATGATGAGTCACGGCCATGAACTTGGCCAGAGCTGGGTACCCGAGGATGGCATTGTATGGCAGGCGAATGTTGGCGACATCATAGTCGATGAGCTCGGTGCGGTAGTTGTCGCGCGCCCGGAAGGTTACACGGAGGCGGACCTGCCCAATTGGAGATGTGGAGCCATCGGTGACTCCGGAGAAAGGCTTGGTTGGCTGAAGCTGATTGTAAGGCACTTGGAGATTGTTGAATGTCTCTACGGACATGACATTGAGCCCTGCTCCGCCATCGATGAGGGTTCTGGTGACTTGCACGTTGCTGATGATTGGGGAACAAAGCATCGGGAGGACTCCGGCTGTGGCCGCGCACTTGAGCTGATCTGCTGAGCTGAACGTGATGGCGCACGCTGACCACCTAAGAGGGTGCATGGCTTCGAGCTTGGGGAGGACTGCATTCATTTCGCGGGCGAACTGTTTGAAGATGCGTTGAGAGGCTGGGGCTTGAGCTCCGCCCAGGATGCAAGCGATCGCTGCTGCCCCGGAAGCCCCAGCCCCCGCCCCGATGATGGTCCTCGTTTCTCCTTGGTTGCGGCGGCATAGGAGGGAGGCCTGCGTTTCCTTGCGTGCGATCCTCGCGAGGCTGATCCCTCCAGCCTCCCTCGCGAGGCTGATCCTGCCAGTGATCCTCCCGAGGTCGGTCACGCCACCCTTTGTGAGGGCGACGGTCTTCCCAGCGTCCTGCGTTTCTTCCTCCTCCTCGGCTGTAGCCTCGGTCGTTGCGGTCGGGGCATTGACCGATTCTCCCTACTCGCACGGCTCGGAGCTCTTGACATTCGTTGGTGTTGAGGGTATGGAGGTCGTGGTACACACAGTACCGGCTGCCCATGGAAGACTCAGGCTGATCTCTGCCTCGCTTGGTGTCTGGTTCTTTCGCGAGCACGGTAGCCCCCTTGCTCTTCACGTCCTTGGCCTTGGGCTTCTTCTCTTCTGGGTCTGCGGCTGGCAGCTCGAGGAGGGAAAGGCGTCCTTCCTCCGCCCTGGCGCACTTGGTCGCCAAGTTGAATAGCTCCAAGGATGTACAAAGATCTTCATGCATCGCCAGCTCCTCCTTCATCTTGACGTCACGCACACCGTCGGAGAAGGCTGGGATGATGGCCTCCTTGGTCCTCGCCTGTCAAAGGCTCTGGTGGTGACGCCGGCTTGGGCTCCACGATGACTTCCTTCCTGCCGTTGCGACGGTCTTGGTCTTGTTGCACCGAAACGGGTGCCTTTGCTTGATGCTCTCGCTGCGCTTGCCCCTTTGCACCAAAGAGGAAATGAGGACATCTGCTGGCTGGCGCCCACCTGGCGCCCTTGGTCGTCATGGCTTGCGTCATGGGCACCTCGTGAGGTACCCCGCCTTGATCTCTCCGCCTCGCGAGCCAGCCCGACGAGGCCATGCCCGAGGAAGCTCCTTGTCGTCGGCGCCATGAGGCCAGCCCCTCGCGAGGGTCTTGTGCTTGTGCTGATGAAGATGGGCCGTACTGGTCCACCCCTTGAGCCACGCCGCAGGCCGCAGGCAGGCAAGTCTGGGTACCCTCGTTCCCGAAACGCCGACAATAGCAATATTTAAGGATGGCAAAATTTTCAGGTCTATAAACATCATCATCAAAAGCTTCATATTTTTCAAACAAAGATTCAATTTCATAGCATCCTTAAAATCAACAAATTCTTCTATTGGATCCACATCATAGTAATCTTATATACCTCTAGCATAAGAAGCCAAGGTGTCATTATCATTAAATTCAAATGAAAAGTGAAGATGTGGAGCTTCAATCTTAGAGCAACAAGTATAATCATATCTCAAGCATAGATTCCAAGCATACCAATGCAACATATGAATTTGATCCCATAACAATTTCCCTTTGTGAGTCAAGCGACAATCCCTAAAGTATTCACGTTGATCCAATGATACTCCCATTATATAGTTGAATGGGGTTTTCTCAGGATTATCAAAGTAGTGCATAATATCTTTTACATAACGAGCATCGAGGGTTTTAGGAGGTTCCCCATCTCCATGAGTAGCAAGTACCACTAATTTTTTTGGTGTTTCGTGTTCCATATCCATAACTAAAGATAGAGAACAACTTAGAACAGAAAATAAAAACTACTTAGTGATAAAGCAAACAAGCACACACGAGAATATTCACCCCACGCTATTGCTCCCCGGCAACGGCACCAGAAAAAGGTCTTGATAACCCACAAGTATAGGGGACCAATTGTATCCTATTTCGATAAGTAAGAGTGTCGAAACCAACTAGGAGCCAAAGGTAGAACAAATATTCCCTCAAGTTCTATCGACCACCAATACAACTCTACGCACGCTTGATGTTTGCTTTACCGGAAACAAGTATGAAACTAGAAGTACTTTGTAGGTGTGATAGGATATGTTTGCAAGATAATAAAGAGCATGTAAATAAAATCTAGGGGCTGTATAGATAAAGACACAACTAATAGTTTTAGTAGAGAGCTTTTGTCAACAAGAAAGTTATTTGTCCCTAGGCAATCGATAACAAGTACCGGTAGTAATTTTATATGAGGGAGAGGCATGAGCTAACATACTTTCTCTACTTGGATCATATGCAATTATGATTGGGACTCTAGCAAGCATCCGCAACTACTAAAGATCATTAAGGTCGTGAAGCCCAACATAGCATTAAGTATCAAGTCCTCTTTACTCCCATACGTCATACCCTAGTTACTTGGGTTTAAGTTTCTGTCTGTCTCGCAACCCACTGTAAGCAAACCATGAACATATTGCAACACCCTACAACGAGGGCCCCTCACGTTTGCGCGAGATGGAGGGCACCGTAGGACAGCACCATAAATAAAATATACAATCATACCAACCAAGATCACGATTAACCCACATGACAAAACGGATCTACTCGAACATCATAGGATAAACATAGATCATTGGGAAATAATATATGGAGCTGAGCACCATGTTTCAGTAGAGATTACAGCGAGGGGAAGAGGTGTTACACCGCTGCATAGAGGGTGAGAGAGTTAGTGTGGACGGTAGCAAGATTGTTGATGTAGATCACCGTCACGATCCTAGCCCCGGCGGCACTCCGGCGCCACCGGGAGAGAGGGGGAGAGAGCCCCCTCCTTCTTCTTCTTCCTTGGCCTCCCCCGTAGATGGGAGGAGGGTTCCCCCTCTGGTCCATGGTCTCCATGGCGGTAGAGTGGCGGGAGCCCCTCCGAGATTGGATCGCCCTCTCTGTTCTCTTCTGTTTCGCGTTCCCTTTGATCTGGCCGAAAACCGTTTCTTATATTCCGGGAGATACGTAACTCCAATTGCGTTGAGATTTTAACAAGATGTTTTTTCGGATATAAGCTTCCTTGCACCCTAAGTAGAGCTCCAACCAACATTCAAGGAGGGCACAACCCACCACCGCGTGCCAGGGGCCTCTGGCGTGCCCTGGTGTCTTGTGGGCTGTGTGGGCCTCCGTTTGCGGTGATTCCAACTGCCCAAAATCACAAATATTCCAAAATAATTCTCCGTGAAATATTATTGCATTTGGACTTTGTTTGATATGGATTCTCTGTGATACAAAAAACATGCCGAAAACAGGAACTGGTAGTGGGCACTGGATCAATAGGTTAGTCCAATAAATCATATAAAAAGTTGCCAGAAACATGTGAAAGCTGAATAATATTGGCATGAAACAATCAAAAATTATAGATACGACGGAGACGTATCAGCAATCTTCACGAAGGTGAACACCGACGCAAATGCCGAAGACGAAGAAATACTTGACTTCTCTGTCGGGAAGGGCTATACCATATCATGCTATTATGAATTGCCTGAGATGTTTATCCCTTATGATGCACCCTTTTGATTGCGCGGTAGTCGCTTTTTATTACGGTGATCTCCCACTTAAAATATCAAGTAGTTAATATTCTCCCAAGTGTATCACCGTCATGGCACCTATCTCTTTGGGGTACCACATGGATAGATGGGTACAAACGATTACAGAAGTGTGAGGCGGGTGAGTTGAGACCTCGCAGCGAGATCACTTGGCTGTCTTGACGTTCTGGCATGAAAGTCATGTGCTCGGAACACGCGCATCAAAAGATGAACAAGAATCACATAGAGATGTGATTGGCAAGTTGGCCTACCAATTGAAATTCTCGTCACTTGAGATGGATACATCCTTGGCATTGAATTACAATTTGGATCTTGAATCACTCACAATCAATTTTGAGAGATATTGATTTGAGTGGGAGCGCACTTAGAATAAAATTATTTATTCACTACTGCAATTTTATTAGGTATAAAGTCTAAGTGAAACTTGTGTTTGCTGTTGTAGATCAAATGGCTCGCAACACCGTGTTCAACTTAGGCCCGATGTTAGAGAAAGAGAAGTTAGCTGCGACTGGAAACAACTATGCGGACTCGGTCTGCAACCTGAGAATTGTCCTCAGGAGCGCTAAGAAATTGTATGTTCTTGAAAATGCTGTTCCAGCTAAACCGGCGGCAGATGCCCTGGAAGATGAACAAAATGTCCGGGCCACTAAGGATGATGATCACAACTTAGTGCAGTGCCTCATGCTAGCTTGCATGAGTGCGGAGCTTCAAAAACATTTTGAATTCCATAAACCTCGTGATATGATCCGGTAATTGGATGCTCTATACAAGGAAACCGCAAAGTCTGAACGATTTGATATCATGAAGGCTTTGATAGAATGCAAGATGGATGAGGGTAGTTTAGTTGGCGAACACGTGGTCAAAATTATTGGCTATTATGAAAGGCTTAAAGCCCTGAAATTTCCACTTCCACCTGGCCATATGATCGACATGTTGCTTTCTTCACTCCCGCCGTCTTACGACGGTTTTGTCATGAACTACAACATGAGTGGGATGGAGAAGGCACCAAAAGAGGTGCTCGCCATGCTGAAAACTGCAGAAGGAGGACTGCGGAAAAATCACAAGAAAGTGTTGCTTGTGAATAAAATCGCCAGTTTCAAAAAGAAGAAGGGCAAGCCAAAGAAGGGCAAGGGAGCTGGTAAGACCGGCTCCCAAAGCAAATTTAAGGGCAGATCCAAGAATGAAACTGAGTGCTTCTACTGTAAGGGCACAGGGCACTGGAAGAGAAACTCCAAGAAGTATATGGAAGATAAGAAGTTCGGGAAAACCGGAAAAGGTATAATTGTTATACAAGTTAATGTCATTGACGTTTTTCTTTCTTGCGAAAATTCTAAATCTTGGGTATTTGATACCGGATCAGTTGCTAACATTTGCAACTCGATAAAGGGGCTTCAGAAGGCACGTAAACTGGCAAAGAATGAAGTCATAATGTGTGTCAGGAATGGTGCTAGGATCGCTGCTCAAGCCGTCTGTGTTATGCCTCTACGTCTCCCTTCAGGATTTACCCTAGAACTAAGTAACTTTTATTTTGTTCCAGGATTGTGTAGAAACATTATCTCTGGATCATGTTTAGTACACGATGGATATTCGTACAAGTCTGAGAACAATGGTTGTTCACTTTATTGTAAGGATATGTTTTATGGATTTGCCCCATTGTTGGGGGACTATTCATACTAAATCTTGAATGTGGAAATGATGTCTTCAACGTGAGTGTTAAAGGCCTTAAGAAGGCTGATGCCACCACCACTTTCATGTGGCACTGTCGGCCTAGCCACATCGGAAAGAAAGGCATGCAAAGACTCCAGTCATATGGAGGTTTACCGTCTTTTGATTTTGCATCATTTGACACATGTGAAGCTTGCCTAATGGGGAAAGTGGCCAAGACGCCATTCACGGGTCATCCTGAACGAGCGGGTGAATTATTGGAAATAATACATAGTGATGTTTGTGGTCCAATGAGCACAGCCACACGGGATGGGTATTTCTACTTCGTGACTTTTACTGATGATTTAAGTCGGTATGGCTATACCTACTTAATGAAGCATAAGTCAGAAACCTTTGAAAAGTTCAAAGAATTTAGAATGAGGTAGAAAATCATCGTAACAAAAAGATTAAGTTTCTGCGGTCTTATCGCGGAGGCGAATATCTTAGTCATGAGTTTGGACAACATCTGAGTGACGCTGGAATCATTTCACAACTTAAACCTCCTGGAACTCCACAACAAAATGGAGTGTCGGAACAACGTAACCGAACCTTGTAAGACATGGTAAGGTCAATGATGTCTCTTACAGATCTACCGATATCTTTTTGGGGTCACACAATACTTACTGCCGCTTATACTTAAACAGTGCACCGTCTAACTCTGTTGAGATGGCACCACATGAGATGTGGCATGGGAAGATTCCTAGTGTGTCGCATCTCAAAGTTTGGGGTTGTGAAGCTTATGTAAAACGTTTACAACCAAGCAAACTTTGTGGGTTATCTCAATAACACCATTGGGTATTCCTTCTACAACCAATCCGAGGGCAAAGTGTTTGTCGCAAAGGTTGGAAACTTTCTCGCTAAAGGACCAAGTGGGAGGACAGTACAACTTAATGAGATTAGTGAATATTCGGCAACCGTTGTTATGGCTGAGGAACCGGAAATAATTCCGCAAATTATCCCTACAACAGAGACGGAAGTTGTCGGATGTGATGCAGAGACTTCAAATAATGTTGTAACTGAACCACACAGATCAGATAGGGCTATCCAGCCACCTGAATGGTTTCATAACGAAATCTTCATTCTTGAAGACGATGAACCTGCACACTACAAGGAAGCGATGGCGGGGCCCAGCTCAAAGGAATGGCACAAGGCCATGAAATCCGAAATGGAATCCATGTACGAAAACCAAGTTTGGAACTTGGAAGAACTTCCAGAAGGCGTAAAACCCATTGGTTGTAAATGGATATTCAAAAGAAAGACAGAAGCGGATGGTAACATTACTATCTACAAAGCTAGACTTGTCGCGAAAGGGTTCACGCAAGTTCCAGGAGTGGACTACGACGAGACTTTCTCGCCCGTAGCTATGCTTAGGTCTGTTCGGATATTTCTAGCAATTGCTGCTTATTTCGATTATGAAATATGGCAGATGGATGTCAAAACGGCTTTCCTAAATGGAAACCTCAAAGAGGATGTATACATGGTACAACCAGAAGGTTTTTTCATTCATAAGGATGCTGGAAAGGCATGCAAACTTTAGAAAGCCATTTATGGTCTGAAACAAGCGTCAAGGAGCTAGAACATTTGTTTTGATGAAGTAGTCAAAGAGTTTGGTTTCATCAGGAATGACGAAGAATCTTGTGTTTACATGAAGTTTAGTGGGAGCGCAAAAGCATTTCTAATCTTGTATCGTGAATTTTCTTAGTGAAATAAAAGACTCATTGAAGAAGAGTTTTTCAATGAAAGATTTAGGTGATGGACATATGTATTGGGAATCAAAATCTATAGAGATAGACCAAAATGCCTGATATCGCTTAGCCAAAGCACGCACATTGACAAGGTGTTGAAAAGGTTCAACATGGAGAACTCCAAGAAAGGCTTACTCGCCATGTCACCTGGCACAATGCTTTGGAAGAATCAGTGTCCTCGGACTCTCGATGAGCGAGTACAAATGAATGATGTTCCATATGCCTCGGCAGTTGGTTCTATTATGTATGCCATGCTATGTACAAGTTCGGACGTTTCCGATGCGCTAAGTGTTAGCAGCCGGTACCAAAGTGATCCAGGATTGGAACACTGGGCCGCAGTCAAGGGTATTCTTAAGTACCTCAGAAGGACCAAAGATTTACTCCTTGTGTACGGAGGTGATGAAGAGATCATTGTAAGTCGTTACACTGATGTAGGCTTCATGACTGACCCAGATGACTTCAAATCTCAATCAGGCTATGTTTTCATATTGAACGGCGTCGCAGTAGATTGGAAAAGTTCCAAACAAAAGACTGTGGTGGATTCTACGACGGAGGCGGAATATGTTGCAGCTTCAGAAGCCTTCAAGGAGGCGGTATGGATCAAGCAATTTCTTGAAGACCTTGGTGTGGTTCCAAGTGCTCTGGACCCGGTGGAGATCTATTGTGATAATAGTGGCGCCGTGGCTCAGGCAAGGGAGCCAAGTTCACACCATATGACAAGACATATTGAACGCAAATATAAACTCATTCGACATCATGTCGAAGCGGGTTTAGTGAAAGTAGGCAAAGTTCACACGGATCTGAACGTGTCAGACCCGATGAGAAAGCCTCTACCAAGAGTAAAGCATGAGCAGCACCGGCTAGCCATTGGTGTTAGGGAAGCCATGTAACTGGATTATGAATCTAGTGCAAGTGGGAGTCTGTAGGAGATATGCCTTATAGGCAGTAATGACAGCTATTTTGTATCTCCAGAATTTGTAATGAATGTTTATGTCCCATGCTATAACTGCTATGATTCTCGAGCGTAACATCCCAAATTTTCAATTTGAAATGTTATACATAGGTCATTCATGCATATCATATTTTTATTGCATTTTGTTTCGCGATCCTCGAAATTCTAAGCAACTCAAGGACCCTCGGAGAGAGTTGGGGATTTCACCATTTTCGTATTTGAATTTTATCAAATATTGAAACAAGGGTCATTTGTTTTGATTATTTTTCTCTCCGAAAATATTTCATATCAAAATACATGAGGGGGGATAATATGACTTCCCCAAAATAATGAAATATTGGTGGAAAAATATCAAAAACAAATAAACATTTTTATTGGATTTTATTGCTATTTTATTTGAATTGGGAAAAATATGCGTTTTTCAAAATTGCATTAGAGTCCTAAATAAATGTTCACCTTGTCCGATAGATTTTTAGAGGACGGGGAAAATTCATTTCAGGATTTTTGGAGTCCGTTAGTATTTCTTCTCTTCCTTTTTATGCGACACGTTTAAAAAACGTAAACGACTCAAGCCATACCCGTAGGGACTCACCAGCCAGCCCTCTTATAAGCCACCGAGCCGCCTGACCCACCCACTGTCGCGCTACCAGAACCCTAGCCGCCGCCATTCTTTGCTGCGCCGCCAGAACTCCGACGCGCGCGCCACGCATATGCCCCCCGCCGTAGTAGTTTCGTCGCTGCCGACGCGTTTGCCGAGGTAGCCGCCGCTTTTTTTGAAACCATTCGGTTTATTTCGAACCCTAGATCTGTTTTTTTCTTCTATTTGTTTGGTTTTTTTTGGTTTAGTTATTTTGCGGACGTTCATCCGTACGTTCGCTTTAACGAACTCCGTTCACCCGTTAGTCACAGACAGCTAAAGTTCGTTCGTTAGCCTGTTCGTCAGTTTTTCTTTTTCCAAGGTTTTCCGCGATTATTTTCGATCGCGATTTCTGACCCGATTTTTGTTCTAGTATAACTTTTCGCTCGTTTATTAGATTCAGGCGATTCAAGCGCCTAAATCTTTATTTCGAAGCCCTCTTTCCGTTCAACCAACTTGAACAAGATATTGGTACTGTAAAATTTGACTTTAGACCAGATTAGTAACCGGATCTTGTTTTGTTTCGTAGTTTGAGTTTCGTTGCTCCGTTTGATTTGATTCTTTTTGCAAACCGGAGTTCTTCAGTTGAACTTTCTGGTTAGATCTTCTTATTTGAGTTTTACCCGTGCATCTTTGCTTGATTGCTTATGTATGTTATTGTTTGTTTGCAATAGAATTCCCGGAGTGCGAAGCGTGCTACTACGAGTCTCTAGGTTTTCCGGATCGTCAGCAAGGCAAGTAACACTTTGATCATATCCCTTTAATACCCAGTTTTATGCATTTAATTCCAATCCTCAAACACTGCATGATTAGGATGTGATTAACTTGTGGGTATTGGGAAGTAGATGACGAGGTAGAACCTATTGCCCTGTTTATTATCAAACCTTGGGAGTTATTTCTACATTATGCTTATACTTCTATACTATGCTCGTAGACGTGGTTTGGGTGAGTGAATCCATGACAAATGTGAGATGATTATTTAATGGTTCAACTTAAGGTGGCAACTTTAATACACATCTGGGTGGATTGCTTGTTTGGGCACCTGGAGAATCCAGTGTTGTCCTAGGATAACCCGGAGTACCCGTGTGATAATCCTACGGTCCGCCACCCAAGCTCAAAGGGATCTGAGATATTTCATGCTAGAAACTGCCGTGTGCAGCCACAAGCTATTATGGGCTCCAGCATAGTTGAATAAGTAGACCTCTTCCAGTGGTAGGCTAGAATATGTAGTGGGATGTAGGTTGGTACTGTCTACCCGGGGTTAGAGTTAATGCTTCTGAAAGACTGTGTCTCGGTTATCCGTTTCTCAAACACCATGAAGTGCGAGAAATCCAACGGAGGAGATCGAGTCTTGTGGGGAAAAGTGCGCAAACCTCTGCAGAGTGTACAAACTAATCATGGTTAGCCATGTCCCCGGTTATGGACATCTTGAGTATCTAGTACTTGGATTATCATATGTATCTCATCACTCTAATTCAATATGTTGGCCTGATAATTACTTTAATTGGGATTGAGTTGGAGGAACCTTCTCAATGATGTTTCAACTACCATGATAGTTAAATAAAAAATATTCCTTTGTTGTAGGGAAAAATTGGCTTTTCACAAAACAATATAACCATAGAGCTTTTCCACTATGCATATAGTGATAGCATTATTTTCGTTCTTGCTCTACTGTGTTATTTTGCCAGCATATTCCATGTGCTGACCCGTTTTGGGGATGCAACATATTATGTTGCATACTTTTCAGATGACGTGTAAAGGTGCGATAGGTCGTTGTTGTGCATCTCAGCTATGCCGTTGGAGTTGATGGACTCACTTTATCTTCCAAGCTTTCCGTTGTTATCTTATTTAGATGGCCTTAAGCCATATTTATTGTAATAAGTTCTCTTTGGAGACATTCGATGTAATAAGTGTGTGATAGCTACTCTATTATAAATCCTTTGAGTACTGTGTGTGTCAGCATTACCGATCCAGGGATGACACTGAAGCACAGAGACGTGACCGTTTGAGGTTGGGTCGCTACAAGATGGTATCAGAGCACACGCTGAGTGTAGGACACGACCACTAAGATAATCCATAGGTCACTCTTCTCTACTCATTTCTGACTTCTCTCCATTTTCTACTCTTTAGGATGGCGGACTCGAGGAACAAGTTTGCACAACCGGATGAAGACACACCCTTTGGACGACACTTGAAGGAAGTCACTAGGTATCTGAGCATCGGAATACCAAGCTTCACCGGGACCTACACCGCCACTTTACCAGAAGAGGAGCGCTGCATGATTCGAGTTCAAATTCCAGGAAGGACATTCACGCTAGTTACGGAGCCCATAGAGTTTTCCTTTGATGCACCAACCTGGAGTCTAGGAAAGAGCATGGCAGCCCACATCGCCATGTAACACACCGGCGAAGTTTACTACAAGGATATCGAGGATACTATTTACCAGATATGTGGGCGCCGAGACGAGCAATGGGAGATGATCAGCACCAGGAAGGACAGGTCCATTGCAGCTTTCATCCGGGAGTTAAACTAGCACATTTGACGCCAGGAGAATCAGATGTGCGCAGGCATGATAGATTTGAAGAAGGCCATGACTAGGATCCCCGAGCTAGAAGAGGAACTCAAGTGTACGCGTGACAGATACGAGGAGGAAATCGCGATACTATGGAGAAGAATGACGACCTGATAAATAAGATCGGAGTTTTCATGGGAAACCCCGCGTCAGGAGGAGAAGACGATGAACCCAAGGAAATTCGTTCTGAAGACTACATCATCATCGATGACACCCACTCTGACCCTGATGATAGTGAGGATGATTGTGAAGACGAAGCTGGAGCGGATATCATGGAGTCTTCCACCGATCAAAATTTCAAGATGACCACCATATGATTAGTAGTCTTTTCCCATGTATATAGTATAGTCTGAGCACTGTAACGTTAGTTCTAGACCGATTTTATGCCCTTGCTTGATTGATTGAGTGATATGATATGATGTGTGTTTGTCTCATGTGCATATGGGTAGTGTTTTCTCACTAGACCTCATTTCTATTCTAATCTCTCCCCTCTAAACCCATCAGATGCCTCCGAGACGTGACACCGGATTTGTCTTCCCACCGGAGATCACCCAGTTAATTCAGCAGCAGAATGCCTTGATGCAAATATTAGTCTAGAACCAAGGCAACAACAACAACAACAACAACAACAACCCTCCGCCACCACCACCAGTTGACAACTTAGCCCATTTTCTGAGGTTGTAGCCGCCGGTGTTTTCCAGTAGCACTGAGCCAATAGTTGCTGATGACTGGCTACGCAAGATTGGAAGGGAGTTGACCATCGCAGGATGCACGGATGCTGAGAAGGAGCGTTTTGCCGCACACCAATTGGATGGACCCGCAGCATCATGGTGGGAGAATTACACAGCCACTTTCCCTATAGCGAACATCACTTGGGATCAGTTTCAGCAAGCATTCCGCATAGCCCATGTCTCAACTGGAGCTATGAGCATGAAAGAAGCGCGAGGTTCGCAACTTGCACCAGGGAAATCGTACCGTGGCTCAGTACGTAGAGGAGTTTACTAAGCTATCTCGTTATGCTCCTGATGATGTGGCCACAGATGCCGCGAAGCAGGAGAAGTTTATGGAAGGGCTGAATGATGAGATGAGTATGTAGTTAATGGTGGCAGCATTTAATAACTACCAGGAGTTGGTAGACAAGGCTCTTATGATGGAAGGAAAGCAGCAGCAGCTTGAGAACCTCAAGAGGAAGTATGGAAAAGGAAGGTACAACTCAGGAGCTCAGTAGAAGCCTCGTTTAACACCGAACTCGGGAGGATTTACCCATAACCATGGAGGCCATACTCACAATGGAGGAAGTTCACATAACCACAGTGGCCCCAAGAATGGGAATGGGAACGGAGCCAGCAACAATCAGAATCGCTCCACTCCAACCACACCCGCCAAGAGGGACCTAAGTCACATTACATGTTTCAAGTGCGGAAAGACTGGACACTATGCCACAGAGTGCCCTGAAGCAATGAATGGAAACGGTAATGGGAGCGCTGGGAAGAAGCCCAATCCATTCAACAAAGGACAAGTGAACCACGTTAATGTGGAGGAGGTTGAAGAGCAGCCAGACGCAGTTATCGGTAAGTTTTTGGTTAAGCCTTTTACCGCTCTTGTTCTTTTCGATACTGGTGCATCGCATTCATACATATCAAGGGGATTTGTGGACAAGTTTAAGTTGCCAACAAAAGCCCTTCGGACACCCATGTTAGTAACTTCACCTGGAGCAGAGTATATGGCCAGCCGATGGTGTGACCGGATACCCTTAACCATCGGTAGCCATGTTTTCCCATCAGACCTAATAATTCTGGAGTCACAAGGATTGGATGTGATATTAGGCATGGACTGGATGTCGAAGTATGGCGGAAACATTGATTGCGCGAGTAAGTTGATTTTGCTCACTACCCCTGAGGGAATAATGATCAAGTATGTATCTAGGCATGTGCCTAGGAGGGGCCAAGGAAATTCTCTCACGGGAGTTGTTCAGGAGGAAGTGCCTGTTGTGAAGGATTACCCGGATGTATTCCCAGAGGAGTTACCAGGCATGCCACCAGATGGAGACATTGAGTTTTTGATAGAGCTATTGCCAGGCACCGGGCCAATATCAAAGAGACCATACTAGATGCCCGCAAATGATTTGGAGGAGATTAAGAAGAATATTAAGGAGTTGTTGGAGAATGGTTACATTCGACGAAGTTCATCACCCTGGGGAGCCCCAGTGCTCTTGGTTGAGAAGAAGGATGGATCGTTAAGAATGGTTGTTGATTATCGTGCATTGAATGAAGTGACAATCAAGAACAAGTACCCATTGCCGATGATCAATGATTTGTTTGACCAACCGCAAGGAGCTGAAGTGTTTTCGAAGATCGATCTGTGATTGGGATATCACCAGTTGAAGATTCTGGAGATGGATATACCTAAGACAGCATTCACCACAAGGTACGGGTTATATGAGTATACGGTCATGTCATTTGGACTGACTAACGCCCTTGCCTATTTCATGTGTATGATGAATAAGGTGTTCATGGAATTCTTGGATAAGTTTGTGGTGGTGTTCATTGATGATATAATGGTATACTCGAAGAGTGAAGAGGAGCACAAGGAGCATTTGCGTCTAGTTCTCGAGAAACTCAGGGAACATCAATTGTGTGCCAAGTTCAGCAAATGTGAGTTTTGGTTGAAGGAAGTTAGATTCCTTGGACATGTTATATCAGGAGAAGGTATAGCAGTAGATCCCACAAAGGTTCGGTCAGTCACTGAGTGGTTGGCACCCACTTCATTTAGCGAGATCCGCAGTTTTCTTGGACTCATGGGATACTATCGGAGATTCATTGAGAATTTTTCCAAGATTGCGAAACCCATGACAGAGTTATTGAAGAAGGATACCAAATTCCAATGGATGGAAGAATATGAGGCAAGTTTTCAGGAGTTGAAGCAACGTTTGACTACAACCCCAGTGCTGATTCTGCCGGACATACGCAAGGACTTCCAAGTGTATTGCGATGCTTTGCGCTTAGGACTTGGAGGTGTACTTATGCAAGATGGAAGAGTTGTTTTGTATGCATCTCGACAGCGACCACATGAGTTGAGCTATGCAACGCATGATTTGGAGTTAGCATCCTAGTGCATGCACTCAAGACTTGGAGACATTACCTTATCGGAAACCGTTGTGATGTGTACACGGATCATAAGAGTTTGAAGTAAATTTTTACACAAAAGGAGCTGAACCTCTGGCAGAGGAGATGGTTGGAGCTTATAAAGGATTATGACATGAAGCTGCACTATCATCCAGGCAAGGCCAATGCCGTAGCAGACGCTTTGAGCCGGAAGAGTTATGCTAATACCCTCGTAAGCGAAGGATTGCCAAAGGAGTTAGCCGAGGATCTCCGGGAACTTCGTTTGGAGATTATTCCTAGAGGTTTTGTTGCAGAAATGGAAGTTCAGTCTACATTGTTGGGAAAGATTCGAGAAGCTCAGAAGGATGACAAACAGATTGCATAGATAAAGGATAGAATGAGCAAAGGTAAGGCCAAAGGTTTTTGTAAGGATGAGCACGACACCTTATGGTTTGAGGACCGTGTTTATGTGCCCAACAATGCAGAGATCGGGAAGTTGATACTTCAGGAAGCTCATGACTCGCCATACTCTATACACCCTGGAAACACCAAGATGTATTTGGATTTGAAGGACCATTTCTGGTGGACTGGTATGAAGAAGGATATTGCCGAGTATGTAGCTATCTGTGATGTCTGTCAGAGAGTAAAGGCCGAACATCATAAGCCAGCAGGATAACTGCAGCCTATGCCGATACCCGAATGGAAGTGGGACAAGCTTGGCATGGATTTCATTACCGGATTGCCCAGGACCCGATCAGGATATGATTCTATCTCGGTAGTAGTGGATCACTTGACCAAAGTGGCTCACTTTGTCCCAGTGAAAACCACCTATACAAGTGCGAAGTTGCCCAAGATATATATGACCAGGATTGTATGTCTGCATGGAGTTCCGAGGACCATCATATCAGATAGACGGACACAATTTACTTCAAAGTTTTGGCATCATCTGCACCAGACTTTGGGTACCAGGCTAGACTTTAGCACCGCTTTTCACCCCGCAGACAGATGGACGGACCGAGAGAGTCAATCAGATTCTGGAGGACATGTTGAGAGCTTGCGCACTAGATTATGTATCTAGTTGGGATGAAAATTTGCCATACCGGAGTTCTCATACAACAACAGCTACCATGCCAGTTTGAAGATGGCACCTTTCGAAGCCCTGTATGGACGAAGATGCAGAACACCGTTGATGTGACATGAAGTAGGAGTCTGTCAGTTGTTTGGACCAGATTTGATCAAACAGTCTGAAGAGAAGGTTAAGCTAATTCGAGTCCGACTGAAGGTAGCTCAGTCCATGCAGAAGAGTTATGCGGATTCGAAACGCCAGGAGGTAACCTATCAAATCAGAGACAGAGCATATCTTCACGTATCACCGCTCCGAGGAGTTAAACGTTTTGGAATAATGGGAAATTTAGCCCCGAGATTTGTAGGACCATACCGTGTTTTGGAACGCATGGGAGAGGTAGCCTACAAATTGGAGTTACCTGAAGGACTGTCGGGAGTTCAACATGTGTTTCACGTTTCCCAGTTGAAGAAGTGCCATGCAGAGATGGCTGATATACCGCTAAGAGATAAAGTGCCCCTAGAAGCAATTCAGTTGGACAGTGATCTGACCTATGAGGAGAAACCGGTCAAGATTCTTGAATTTTCCAGCCGAGTTACACGCAGCAAAGTTAGCAAGTTTTGCAAAGTGCAGTGAAGCCACCATATTGAGGATGAAGCCACCTGGGAACGAGAGGATGATCTTCGCAAAGATCAACCACACCTATTTCCTAGCCAACCCGAATCTCGAGGACGAGATTCATCTTAAGGAGGGTAGGTTTGTAACATCCCAAATTTTCAATTTGGAATGTTATACATAGGTCATTCATGCATATCATATTTTTATTGCATTTCGTTTCGCGATCCTCGAAATTCTAAGCAACTCCAGGAACCTCGGAGAGAGTTGGGGATTTCACCGTTTTCGTATTTGAATTTTATCAAATATTGAAACAAGGGTCATTTGTTTTGATTATTTTTCTCTCCGAAAATATTTCATATCAAAATACATGAGGGGGGATAATATGACTTCCCCAAAATAATGAAATATTGGTGGAAAAATATAAAAAAAACATTTTATTGGATTTTATTGCTATTTTATTTGAATTAGGAAAAATATGCGTTTTTCAAAATTTCGTTAGTCCTAAATAAATGTTAACCTTGTCCGGTAGATTTTTAGAGGACAGGGAAAATTTATTTTAGGATTTTAGGATTTCGTTTAGTATTTCTTTTCTTCGTTTTTCTGCGACACGTTTTAAAAAAAATGCAACCGACTCCGGGCCGTACCCGACCGGGACTCACCAGGCCGGCCCCTCTTATAAGCGGCCCGAGCCGCCTTTCTGACCCACAGCGCCGCTACCGCAAACCCTAGCCGCCCGCCATGAAGCGCCACCGCCGAGCCCGCCCCGCGCCGCCTTGCCGCCCGCCCGGAGTTTCCGCCGCCGCCGACGTGTTTGCCGAGGTAGCCGCCGCTTTTTTAGAAACCGTTCGGTTTATTTTGAACCCTAGATCTGTTTTGTTTCTTCGGTTCGTTCGGTTTTTTTCGGTTTAGTTATTTTGCGGATGTTCATCCGTACGTTTGTTTTAACGAACACCGTTCACCCGTTAGTCACAGACAGGGAACGTTCGTTCGTTAGCCTATTCGTCAGTTTTTCTTTTTCCAGTGTTTTCCGCGATTATTTTTGATCGCGATTTCTGACCCGATGTTCGTTCTAGTATGACTTTTCGCTCGCTTATCGGAATCAGGCGATTCAAGCGCCTAGATCTTTGTTTCGAAGCCCTCTTTCCATTTAACCAAATTGAACAAGATTTTGGTATTGTAAAATTTGACTTTAGACCAGATTAGTAATCTAATCTTGTTTCTTTCGTAGTTCGAGTTTCGTTGCTCCGTTTGATTTGATTCTTTTTGCAAACCGGAGTTCTTCAGTTGAACTTTCTGGTTAGATCTTCGTATTTGAGTTTTACCCATGCATCTTTGCTTGATTGCTTATGTATGTTATTGTTTGTTTGCGATAGAATTCCCGGAGTGTGAAGCGTGCTACTACGAGTCTCTAGGTTTTGCGGATCGTCAGCAAGGCAAGTAACACTTTGATCATATCCCTTTAATACCCAGCTTTTATGCATTTAGTTTCAATCCTCAAACACTGCATGATTAGGATGTGATTAACTTGTGGGTATTGGGAAGTAGATGATGAGGTAGAACCTATTGCCCAGTTTATTATCAAACCTTGGGAGTTATTTCTACATTATGCTTATACTGCTATGCTATGCTCGTAGACGTGGTTTGGGTGAGTGAATCAATGACAGATGTGAGATGATTATTTAGTGGTTCAACTTAAGGTGGCAACTTTAATACACATCTGGGTGGATTGCTTGTTTGCGCACCTGGAGAATCCAGTGTTGTCCTAGGATATCCCGGAGTACCTGTGTGATAATCCTACGGTCCGCCACCCAGGCTCAAAGGGATCTGAGATATTTCATGCTAGAAACTTCCGTGTGCAGCCACAAGCTATTATGGGCTCTAGCATAGTTGAATAAGTTGCGTGACCTCTTCCAGTGGTAGGCTAGCAGATGTAGTGGGATGTAGGTTGGTACTGTCTACCTGGGGTTAGAGTTAATCCTTCTGAAAGACTATGTCTCGGTCATCCGTTTCTCAAACACCATGAAGTGCAAGAAATCCAATGGAGGAGATCGAGTCTAGTTGGGAAAAGTGCGCAAACCCATTCAGCGTGTACAAACTAATCATGGTTAGCCGTGTCCCCGGTTATGGACATCTTGAGTATCTAGTACTTGGATTAAGATATGTATCTCATCACTCTAATTCAATATGTTGGGCTGATAATTACTTTAATTGGGATTGAGTTGGAGGAACCTTCTCAATGATGTTTCAACTACCATGATAGTTAAATAAAAAAAATTCCTTTCTTGTAGGGAAAATTGCCTTTTCTCAAGACAATATAACCATAGAGATTTTCCACTAGCCTAATATGCATATAGTGATAGCATTATTTCCGTTCTTGCTCTACTGTGTTATTTTTCCAGCATATTCCATGTGCTGACCCATTTTCGGGCTGCAACGTATTATGTTGCAGACTTTTCAGACGAGAGTAAAGGTGCGATAGGTCATTGTTGTGCATCTCAGCTATGCCGTTGGAGTTGATGGACTCACTTTATCTTCCAAGCCTTCCGTTGTTATCTTATTTAGATGGCCTTAAGCCATATTTATTGTAATAAGTTCTCTTTGGAGACATTCGATGTAATAAGTGCGTGATTGCTACTCTGTTATAAATCCTTCGAGTACTGTGTGTGTGTCAGCATTACCGATCCAGTGATGACACTGAAGCACAGAGACTTGACCGTTTGAGGTCGGGTCGGTACATTGAGTCTACAATAACACGAGGCTCAGAGGGAAACTCATGTGCACGTGTGGTATAAATAACGGTAAAATGTATTCCTAGTCTTGCCTCTAAGACTGGCTCAACTATTGCATGATGATCCTGTTTACCTGATCATGGGCATGGATGTGCTGGCAATTTTGAGGGCATAACGTTAGTAGAACACTTGTGTTGAATCGACCCAGATAGATGTTATGCTATGAGATACAATCGTCACAAGTTTATGGTTAATAACACAGAGAAGTTAATATTTGCATAATTCCTTAGACCATGAGAGTATCGAGTTACTTCGTGCTTGCTTTGTGAACTTTGGGGTTTGTTAAACGTCATCCGTAAATGGGTGGCTATTACGGTGGCTTACGGGTTCACGGAAAAGTATGACTAGAAACAAGATAGCTCAAGACTGGGAATTGCTCCTCCGGCAATGGAGAGATATTCTCGGGCCCTCTCGGTGTTACGATATCCACCATCGTCTTGCCAGACACAATGTGATTTGATCATAGGGATGCCAAAACACGAAAACGAGAAAAGAGAACAAAAACGGTAACGAGGTAACTTGCATAGTGCACAAGTTGTTGATCCACGGGGATGCAGATAAATATCACCTCAGGTATTTGTAACATATCGTGAAGCAACGGGAATAGCACACAACAACTGCAGGTTCACTCGAATATTTCTACGTGTGGATATAGGGATCAATATGGGTGTCCATGGCTACAATGTTGATCATTGATCGAAAGGTGTTCCTGTCATGTCTATACTTCACCGAACTGATAGGGTGACACGCTTAAGGGTCATCTATCTGTTGAATACTAGACAGTGAGTCTGAGAAAAATTCATTAATCCGGAATTGTTTGAGAACGAATCCGAAATCCTTTTAGTGGGTACTGGAATTATTCTAAGACCCACCGAAATATTTTCAGATTTAATGGTCGCGAAAAATTGTCTTCATGAATAGTGAAAACACATTCTTGTTAGCTTTTCGCAGATGAAAAACACTAATCTGGAATTGTTCCGGAACGCGTCGAAAATTATTTTAGTGGGTACTAGAAATGTTCTAGGCCCACATAAATATTTTCGGTTCAAACAGACGCTGAAAAATGTCGTCATGAATAGTGAAATCGCATTCTTGTTTGCTTTTTGCAGATGAAAATCACTAATCTAGAATTGTTCCGGAACATGTCAAAAATTATTTTAGTGGGTACTGGAAAAGTTCTAGGCCCGCATAAATATTTTTGGTTCGAACGGATGCTGAAAGATGTTGTAGTGAATAGTGAAAGTGCTATTTGGGTGGCTTCTTGGAGAAGCCACCTTGAGGGCCTTTTGGTATTTCCTCCCTTGGCTTCTTGGAGAAGCCACCCTTGGGCTTGGCCTATAACTAGGGGTGGAGGGTTCTGCCAAAAGGATCCATCCCTTGCTCTCATACACATGCCATAGACTTGTCTGGCTTATCTCTCCCTCCCAGCGAAATAGTTTCGTAATGCCGAAAGGCTGTCTGGGTTCCGGCAGGAAGTAGTTCTGGACGGCGAAGCCCTGCCGGATAGCTGACACGTATGGGTGCAACCCCGTAGATAGGTCGTAGATTCGATCTTTTGCCTGAGGGGCTGTTCGAGTGTGCTCCCGAAGGGCTGTCCAAGTTACCGTTGGAGTTTCGAGAGTCCTCCCGAAGGGCTATCTGCGACATCATCCGAGGCACAGTCCGACCACCTCCCGAAGGGCTGTCCGACAAGGGAGTACATCCTCGCGGTTGGGAGGTTGTAAATCCTAGCTACGGGGATCTGCACCGACGTTCTACACCGACTCTTCTTCCGCTGTGCTACGAGTCGGTACTGAATAGATCAAACCTTGTATGACATCTCCCTAGTGATCCTGGGCGTGCTCGCTGTACCGAATTTTTTTGTTTTCTATCGCGTTCCATACAGAATCGGCCCATCAAAGGCCCATTCTTGATTTGACAATTTCCAGCCCATCGTCAGTTTCAGCCCGTTAATGGCCCGCTAGGTCTTTGGGCCCAATTACGGCCCGAGCTTCTATTGGCCTGTTAGCAGCCCATCGTTAGTTCCAGCCCGTTAACGGCCCGGAATGTCTTCCGGCCTTTTCTCGGCCCATTATTCCATTGGTCCAATTCTAGCCCATTGTGACTTTAGGCCTGTCCTCGGCCATTTGGTAAATAGGCCAATTCCTAGCCAATTTTGACTTTCGGCCTGTGAAGGGCCCGCACTACAGTTGGGCCTTTGACTTTGGGTCCATTAGGGGCCCATGTTCCGTAGGGCAAAATTTCAGCCCGACGCGACTTTTGGCCTGTCAAAAGCCTAGTTTGCAAATTGGGCCTCCTCTGGCCCATAACACTTTCGGCCTCTTACCGTCCTGTAAAGTAAAAGGGCCGAGACAAAATTGACATTTATTCCGGCCTGCTAGAGGCCCGCGGGCCATTTCCATTTATACGACCCTATCGAGCTTCTGGCCTGTTAACGGCCTGCTAAGAGCCGTTGTTACGGTGGGCCACATCATTTGGGATCCACTAAATATTATTTTGACCAGCCCAATTAAGGCCCACTTTGACTACACATGTTTGTTCATTTGTATGGCATCCAGGAAATTTTTGGGCGTGTTGTCCCCTGTTTCGACGATATAGCATATTCAAGAATTATCCTACTCTATACTATCGCCTCTAAAAAACATACACTATACAATAAAAAGACTAAGGCATAGAAACGTAGAATAATCCTACACTATACAATAAAGAAATTACAGTCGAATATACCCATTGGGCATTATAGTTCCGCACCAGTGATAATAAAGCATACACAAACAGCAAATTACATACACTGAACAAATAAAGCTCATACATCATGGACATGCATCAACAGAACTTACCATTAGAACTATAATCTCTTCAGAAAATAGGATTGGTCGGATTCAGATAGCACAAATTTCAGTCTGCAAAATCTCCAATTCCTTCGTGGTTACCTCAGTGTCTCGTTTCATTTTCTGACTCCTGCATCTAATACCTGCAAGTCCAGACTCAACTTTTTGATTGTATATTGAGAATCATGTACACGTTGTCTTTCCACCTATAGTTGATGCTCGAGAACATCAGCACATTCCAATTCCAATCCATAATCATTTGTAACGGCCATGCCGCACTGCTCGCAGATCTTTGTGTTGATGTCACTTCATCCTGAAATGTTTATGTAAGTACACATGACTAGGGCAAAAATATAGTTACAACAGTGAAGCGAGCAAGACAGACTATTTTGTACATGGCAAAACAGGACTAACAATAATGTTACACGTCATGAAGCATAAGCTGGTGATATTTTAAAAATTATAAAAATGGTAGTTTGTGCAGCCCGCATACAGAAATCTCTCTTAGCTCACCAGTGGAGCATGGTGTTGGGGCCAAATCCAAAACACGGACAGGTTACAAATTTAGACAACACATTGCATATAAGTAAGAAAGCAGTTGGCCATTCTGTAGCTCAATTAAAGTCTTAGGGAGCATAATGAACAACAGAGGGATTCATACAAACCTACTACAACAAGCAAAACTATGCAATCATTAGCCTAGTATAAACTAGATTGTGAGCCTCATGCAGTAATAGTTGGTCAATAGACTTTAAAGCTTTAGGCACACTTAGCCAGAGTAATTAGATGGTAAGGCCTTTAATTATGTCAACTAATAGTTATAAAAGTACCCAACATTAGTTATCATTGTTTGGGCATCTCATTAAATGAGGACAAACAAAGAAATTGAAAAGAGCAAATTAACTATGCGTGAAACAAACAAGCAATTGACCTATTGAGTTGGATACAATGACTTACCTTAACTGGTTGAACAGTCTCAGCGCTGCTCCTCCTTCTCTTGCAAGGCTCCTTCCTAACATCTTCTACTTGAAAATCCTCAATCTTATCTTCATTGCACCCCCTCTGCAAGGTGACACAAACTAGTTACTCGTCTCCTTGGAAGATAAATATGCATACTTTCCAGTCTGTGGACAACACAAAAGGATGAGATTATAACAAAACAACACCACATAATGAAACATGCCACATCTCTTGCACTTGCACACAATGAAATGAGCATTTACTATGTGTGCACTATGTAAAAACTAGGCATACCTTTGAACTGCATCTCCAAGTACTCTTGGAGAGCCTACTTTAGCGTACAGCCAAACCTTTATGTCACCTATGAGTTAGACAAGCCCCCACTACAGCGGCCCTTAATGTTTAAATCATTGATAAGCTCTGTTAGAGTGTTAGGTCAAGAACAGCAAGCAATCGAAGCAAACAGTCCTAGTATGGATGGCGATACAATCAAGTAATTGAACAAATGTGTGAGCAAATCTTACATATCAAGAAAAGAAGCAAAGAAGGAGGCTTAAAGACCATCACTTGACTGACCAGATTTAAGGGGCATTTAAACATCATGTGCAATATATGAACTAACATAAACATTGCATATTCCAGATTCTACAATGGAATGCACATGTATTAGGTTATGCCATGTATGATGATGCCTAAATGTACACTATAGCAGGCGGGAATGATTCATCATTGCACGCACAATTGAATTGCAGGTTAACGGCCAGGTCTATTCCGCCTTTTCAGAGCTTATTGTCAAAATAAGCCATAAAAGATGTAAAGAAGTCTTTTTTGAGTTATTGGCTTGGGCTTAACTTATTTCGCTTTCGAGGGGTGTGTTTCGGGTAGAAGCTCACAAAAAATTGAAGGGAAGGGGAATAGTGAAATGACTCTATTGTCTGCCTATATTACACTCAAAATGTCACTGCTCACCCCTGCGTCACACCTGACCCTCAAGTAAAAACAAACACGCAAGCATTCATTGCCCTGCCCACTTGCATCTCCTCTGCCCTTTCCCTCTACCTCGATCCCCTGCCTGCAACGCTAGGGTTCCTCCAGCGAGCCATCGCCACTGGTCCCATATGGCCTGGTCCTCGACAATGCTCTGTCCAACTAGGCTACATGGCTGGCAGGTAGGGCCAAATCTCCCCGGCTGCTCCTCGTTTTGGCGCCGCCCTTCATTCTCATGGTCTCCAGCAGCTGCTCCACTATTGTCCGTACAACGCACTACTCCGGCGGGTGCCGCACAACTACGGCTGATGCCACACTGTGGGAGAAGGCACCTAATTTCCCCTCCCCTCCTCCCAGGGCGTGGCCTTAAGGTGCAGTTGAAGGATGAGCTCATTGATGACCCAAAAGTATAGGGGATCTATCGTAGTCCTTTCGATAAGTAAGAGTGTCGAACCCAACGAGGAGCAGAAGGAAATGATAAGTGGTTTTCAGCGTATTCTCTGCAAGCACTTAAATTATAGGTAGCAGATAGTTTTGTGATAAGATAATTGGTAACGAGCAACAAGTAA
Organism: Aegilops longissima; assembly: GCA_021605205.1. NCBI lineage: Eukaryota > Viridiplantae > Streptophyta > Magnoliopsida > Poales > Poaceae > Aegilops > Aegilops longissima. Next base: position 78,801,262 of record CM038679.1, read on the forward strand.
CAAAAGTAAATAAAGTGCAGCAAGGTGGCCCAATCCTTTTTGTAGCAAAGGACAAGCCTGGACAAACTTTTATATAAAGAAAAGCGCTCCCGAGGACACATGGCAATTATCGTCAAGCTAGTTTTCATCGCGTTCATATGATTCGCGTTCGGTACTTTGATAATTTGATATGTGGGTGGACCGTTGCTTGGGTGCTGTCCTTACTTGGACAAGCATCCCGCTTATGATTAACCTCTATTGCAAGCATCCGCAACTATAACAAAAGTATTAAGGTAAACCTAACCATAGCATGAAAAAAGTGGATCCAAATCAGCCCCTTATGAAGCAACGCATAAACTAGGGTTTAAGCTTTTGTCACTCTTGCAACCCATCATCTACTTATTACTTCCCAATGCCTTCCTCTAGGCCCAAATAATGGTGAAGTGTTATGTAGTCGACGTTCACATAACACCTCTAGAGGATAGACAACATACATCTCATCAAAATATCGAACGAATACCAAATTCACATGACTACTAATAGCAAGAGTTCTCCCATGTCCTCAGGAACAAACGTAACTACTCACAAAGCATATTCTTGTTCATAATCAGAGGGGTATTAATATGCATAAAGGATCTGAACATATGATCTTCCACCAAATAAACCAACTAGCATCAACTACAAGGAGTAATCAACACTACTAGCAACCTACATGTACAATTCCTAGACTTAGAGACAAGAATTGGATACAAGAGATGAACTAGGGTTTGAGAGGAGATGGTGCTGGTGAAGATGTTGATGAAGATTGCCCTCTCCAGATGAGAGGAGCGTTGGTGATGACGATGGCGATGATTTCCCCCTCCCGGAGGGAAGTGTCCCCGGCAGAACAGCTCTGCCGGAGTCCTAGATTGGTTCTGCCAAGGATTCGCCTCGTGGCGGCGGAGTCTCCTCCCGAAAGCTTGCTTGTAATTTTTCTTCGGACGAAAGACTTCATATACCAGAAGATGGGCACCGGAGGGCCAACAGGGGGCCCACGAGGCAGGGGGCGCGCCCAGGGGGTAGGGCGCGCCCCCCACCCTCGTGGACAGGTGGAGGCCCCCCTGACGTAGATTCTTCTAGTATTTTTTATTATTTCCAAAAATAACTTTCGTGGAGTTTCAGGACTTTTGGAGTTGTGCAGAATAGGTCTCTAATATTTGCTCCTTTTCTAGCCCAGAATTCCAGCTGCGGCATTCTCCCTCCTTATGTAAACCTTGTAAAATAAGAGAGAATAGGCATAAGTATTGTGACATAATGTGTAATAACAGCCCATAATGCAATAAATATCGATAGAAAAGCATGATGCAAAATGGACGTATCAACCTCCCCAAGCTTAGACCTCGCCTGTCCTCAAGCGAAAGCCGATAACGATAAATATGTCCACATTTTTAGAGGTAGAGGTGTCGATAAAATAAAATACGGACATGAGGGCATCATGATTATTCTCATAACAGCAACATATATGGATATTGTCATATGATCTATTATGCTCAAGTAATAATCCATTCACAATGAGAAGTATGAATCAAAAACTTTATTGAGAACTAACAAACTATAATATCAGTCATTGAAGCAATTGCAATTTATCATAACATCACAAAGAGTCTATGTCAGAGCTCTCTAGAAAGTCCACATACTCAACTATAATTTAGTCTTTCATAATTGCTAACACTCACGCAATACTTGTGGTTATAGAGTTTTAATCGGACAAAGAGAAAGACACGGGCTTATAGTTTTGCCTCCCAACCTTTTACCTCAAGGGTAATGTCAACAATAATAGTTCATGCTAACCCATATCCAATTAGATATATCTATCAGGATATTTCCAATACACTGTGCTTACCAAAGGATAAAATATAAAAAGGAAAGGTGAAGATCACCATGACTCTTGCATAAGGTAGAAGATAATAATAAAAGATAGGCCCTTCGCAGAGGGAAGGAGAGGTTGCCATGTGCTTTCAGTGTTGGATGCACAAAATCTTAATGCGAAAGAACGTCACTTTATATTGCCACTTGTGATATGAACCTTTATTATGCAGTCTGTCGCTTTTATTTCTTCCAGATCACAAGATTGTATAAAGCTTATTTCCTCCACACCAATCAATCATACATATTTAGAGAGCAATTTTTATTGCTTGTACCGATGACAACTTACTTGAAGGATCTTACTCAATCCATAGGTAGATATGGTGGACTCTCATGGGAAAACTGGTTTAAGGTTTTGGGAAGCACAAGTAGTATCTCTACTTGGTGCAAATAATTTGGCTTGCATGAGGGGGAAATGCAAGCTCAACATGTTGGATGATCCATGACAATATACTTTATCTCAGATATAAGAAAACATAATCCATTACGTTGTCTTCCTTCTCCAACATCAACTCTTTAGCATGTCATATTTTAATGAGTGCTCCCAATCATAAAAGATGTCCAAGATTGTATATTTATATGTGAAACCTCTCTTTCTTTATTACTTCCTATTAATTGCAACGATGACCAACGCTATGTTTGTTAACTCTCAACAATTTTTAATCATCATAATCTTTCTATGTGAAGTCATTACTCTCCATAAGATCAATATGATCTCTTTGTTTCTTTTTTTATTCTTTTCTCTTTTCTTTTATTCACTCAAGATCACGGCAAAATAATCAAGCCCTTGACTCAACACTAATCTTTATTATATAGTTCACGGACTCGATTACATAGAGAGATCATAAAGCAAAACTCAAAACTAGATCTTACCAAAACTCTTATTTTACTAGATCAATATACTACTAAATAGGATCGAACTAAGAAAAATGGTAAAGATAGGAGATGTGGTTGTGATACGATACCGAGGGACCTCCCCCAAGATTGGCAGTTGCCAAGGGGAGTGCCCATACCCATGTGATTATATCTCATTTCCTGGTGAAGGAGATGATGGTTTAGTTGATGGTGTAGGCTTCATCCTTAATTTTCGCTTGAGGACAGAATTTTGATCCCTCAGGTCATCAATCTCCTGCTCCAGGCTTAATATATTTTTGCATAGTTCCTGCTTGTTTTCCTACAATAGACGAAAAGGGATAAACTCGACCTTAAGTTTCTTTTCTCTATCAGGGAGGCTTGACTTTTTGAACTCCACATGCATGTCCCCAGGTTGAGTTAATGGGACTTCATCTTCATCTGAGCTCGTCTCCTCCCTCCTCTTGGGTTCATAGTCCTCTTCTTCTTCCGTAGTCCAACCACAATGCTCCACATCTCCATAGACCTTAGGATTTGCAAGGTAATCAGCCACATAGCTTTCTCGTTCAGAATCCTGGGACGACATGTTGCTCTAATCTGCAGCAGGACAACTCGAAACGAAAACAGAGGATATTTGCATGATACACTGGTCAAAACCTTCGAGAGATTATATAATGATTTTTTACCGACCAAAATACGTATCATGCAAGAAAAAAGAGTCCGGAGAGAACACGAGGTTCCCACGAGGCAGGGGGGCGCGCCCAGTGGGGTAGGGCGCGCCCTCCACCCTCGTGGAGGCCTCGTGTCTTTCTCGTACTACTTCTTATTTTTCTATTTTTCTAAATCTTCCAAAACGGAGAAATATTGTTACTAGAACTATTTTGGAGTCCGTTTACTTACCGTACCACGTACCTATTCCTTTTCGGAGTATGAAACGTTCCGGAAAGTGTCCCTTATGTATTCCTCCGAGGTTACGGTTTCAATAACATTGGTTTCAAAATTTATAGGATTACCTGAGATATAATGTTTAATTCTTTGACCGTTCACCACCTTAGGATTTGTGCCTTCGAAGTTGTTGATTTTTATGGCACCGGAACGATAGACCTCCTCGATAACGTAAGGTCCTTTCCATTTAGAGAGAAATTTTCCTGCAAAAAATCTTAAACGAGAGTTGTATAGCAATACATAATCACCTACATTAAACTCACGCTTTTGTATCCTTTTGTCATTCCATCTTTTAACTTTTTCTCTAAACAATTTGGCATTTTCATAGGCTTGTGTTCTCCATTCATCAAGTGAGCTAATGTCAAATAACCTCTTCTCACCGGCAAGTTTGAAATCATAGTTGAGCTCTTTAATAGCCCAATAAGCCTTATGTTCTAGTTCGAGAGGTAAGTGACATGCTTTACCATAAACCATTTTATACGGAGACATACCCATAGAATTTTTATATGCAGTTCTATAGGCCCATAATGCATCATCAAGTTTCTTGGACCAATTATTTCGAGACCTATTAACAGTCTTTTGCAAAATTAATTTGAGCTCTCTATTACTCAATTCTACTTGACCACTAGACTGTGGGTGATAAGGAGATGCAATTACTTTGCAAGCATTTTACGAAAAGCACCATGAATAAAATGTGAACCACCATTAGTCATTAAATATCTAGGGACTCCAAACCTCGGGAAAATAACTTCTTTAAGCATCTTAATAGAAGTGTTATGATCAGCACTACTAGTTGGAATAGCTTCTACCCACTTAGTAACGTAATCAACAACAACTAAAATATGTGTGTATCCATTAGAGGCAGGAAAAGGTCCCATATAATCAAAGCCCTAAACATCAAATGGTTCAATAACAAGTTTATAGTTCATAGGCATTTCTTGACGTCTACTAATATTACCAATTCTTTGACATTCATCACAAGATAGGACAAACTTACGGGCATCCTTGAAGAGAGTAGGCCAATAAAAATTGGATTGCAATACCTTATGTGCAGTTATATCTCCAGTGTGGTGTCCTCCATAAGCCTCGGAGTGACACTTGCGTAGGATTTGTTCCTGTTCATGCTCAGGTACACAACGTCTAATAACACCATCTACTCCTTCTTTATAAATATGTGGGTCATCCCAAAAGTAATGTCTCAAATCATAGAAAAACTTTTTCTTTTGCTGGTATGTGAAACTAGGTGGTATGAATTTAGCAACGATGTAATTAGCATAATCAGCATACCATGGAGCAGTACGAGAAGAATTTATGACATTTAGTTGTTCATCCGGAAAGCTATCATCAATAGGTAGTGGGTCATCAAGAACATTTTCTAACCTAGACAAGTTGTCTGCAACGGGGTTCTCAGCTCCCTTTCTATCAATAATATGCAAATCAAATTCTTGTAGCAGGAGAACCCATCTAATAAGTCTAGGTTTAGCATCTTTATTTTCCATAATATATTTAATAGAAGCATGATCCGTGTGAATAGTTACTTTAGAATCAACAATATAAGGCCTGAACTTATCACAAGCAAATACAACTGCTAGGAATTCTTTTTCAGTGGTAGCATAATTTCTCTGAGCATTGTCTAGAGTTTCACTGGCATATTGAATAACATTTAATTTCTTATCAACTCTTTGCCCTAGAACAACACCTACAGCATAATCACTAGCATCACACATAATTTCAAAGGGTAAATTCCAATCTGGTGGCTGAACAATAGGTGCAGAGATCAATGCTTTCATAAGTATTTCAAATGCTTCTACACAATCATCATCAAAGACAAATGGTATATCTTTTTGTAATAAATTAGTCAGAGGCCGAGAAATTTTTGAGAAGTCCTTAATCAACCTCCTATAAAACCCGGCGTGACCAAGGAAACTTCTTATACCTTTGATGCCCTTGGGACATGGCATCTTTTCAATGGCATCGACCTTGGCTTTATCAACCTCAATACCTCTTTCAGAAACTTTATGCCCCAAGACAATGCCTTCATTAACCATAAAGTGGCACTTTTCCCAATTCAAGACAAGATTAGTTTCTTCACATCTCTGCAAAACTCGATCAAGGTTGCTCAAGCAATCATGAAAAGAGGATCCATAAATGGAGAAGTCATCCATGAAAACCTCACACGTCTTTTCACAAAAGTCAGAGAATGTAGCGATCATGCATCTTTGAAAGGTAGCAGGTGCATTACATAAACCAAAAGGCATACGTCTATAAGCAAAAGTACCAAAAGGGCAAGTAAAAGTGGTCTTTGATTGATCATCGGCTGACATAGGTATTTGAGAGAAACCAGAATAACCATCTAGAAAGCAAAAGTGCGTATGTTTGGATAATCTTTCTAGCATTTGATCGATAAAAGGCAAGGGGTAATGATCTTTTTTAGTAGCCTTATTTAATTTGCGGAAATCAATTACCATCCTATAACCTATAATAATTCTTTGCGGAATCAATTCATCTTTATCATTAGGAACGACAGTAATACCTCCCTTCTTAGGGACACAATGGACATGACATACCCACTGACTATTAGCAACGGGATAATTTATACCTGCCTCAAGGAGCTTTAGGATTTCCTTTCTTACCACTTCTTTTATCTTAGGATTCAGACGTCGTTGATGATCACGAACTGGTTTGGCATCTTTCTCCAAATTTATTTTGTGTTGACATAGAGTGGGACTAATGCCCTTAACATCATCAAGAGTATATCCAATAGCAGCGCGGTGGTTCTTCAGAGTTTTCAATAATCTCTCTTCTTCATGCTCTGAAAGGTTAGCACTAATAATAACAGGATATATCTTTTGCTCATCAAGATAAGCGTATTTAAGAGTATCAGGCAACGGTTTAAGCTCAAACACGGGATCGCCCTTGGGTGGAGGAAGATCCCCTAGGATTTTAACAGGAAAATTGTGTTTCAGGATAGGTTCTTGTTTAAAGAATACTTCATCTATTTCCCTTTTTTCATTCATAAACATATCACTTTCATGGTCTAGCAAATATTGTTCTAAAGGATCACTAGGAGGTACAGTAATAGAAGCAAGACTAATAATTTCATCCTTACTAGGCAATTCCTCTTCACGGTGTTGTCTGCTAAATTTAGAGAAATTAAACTCATGAGACATATCACCCAAGCCAATAGTAACGACATCCTTTTCGCAGTCTATCCTAGCATTAACTGTGTTCAAGAAGGGTCTACCAAAAATAATGGGACAAAAGTGTCGGTGTACTAGAGTAGGGGTACCCTAGTATCCCGAACTCGTGCACGGGCAATTGCAGCACCTCGCGGCAAGGCTTGCCAGGTGACCGCCAAGGTCCTCCGTGGTTCCTTTGGAGCCATTCAAGAACAAAGTATTCAAGCCAAGAAGACAAGGCCCCGGCAAGAGGAGCTTTCCGGGAAGGCCACTCAAGGCACCTAGGAGACAAGGCCCCGGCAAGAGGAGCTTGCCGGGAAGGCCCGGTGAGCGACAAGCTTCCGGACGCGACAAGGCAACAATCATGCAAGGCGCTTGCATGAAGACTACTAATCTGTACTGCGCTCCAGACATCCACTAACGTGTCGCCAGGACCTTTCCAAGCGCAGCGTGGCAAGAGGTGTCTTGCCAGCGAGCGCGATGGCAAGCGGCGCCGACAAGATTGCCATCGTGGCAAGCGGTGGCGCCCGACGGTCCCTGTTTGCCTGTTTGGGCGGCGTGACGGGCATTTAATGCCTTTGTCCCCTACCGTCGTGGTTAGGTATGATACATCGCATGTAGCTGTACCAACCGCAACTCCTTTTCCATTTTTTCCCTTGTCTACGTTGCCACCTGTCGGAGACCCCTTGAGCATATAAAAGGAGGCCCATGTGCAACGTAGAGGAGGTTCAAAAGGTTCGAAGGCAGAAAACACTTACGCTAGGTCTCGTTAGCAGCTAGTGTGTACTGTAGCATTCAGCGCTCCCTAGCAAGAACTCAATACAATCAGACATGCAGCAGTAGGAGTATTATCTCTCTGGAGAGCTCCGAAGCTGGGTAAACTGCTCGTGTGCTTCGCCTCGATCTGCTCTTCGTGCGACCTCTACCCCCCGCCGAACCGAAAGGGGCTCGGTCCGCCGGTCCCATAGGTGTTCGTGGGTCAGATCAGCTTCCCTGACATCATTGGCGCGCCAGGTAGGGGAAAGGAGAAGATAACGGTGTGGACCAAACGTCGCTCGAGGAAGTTTCGCCTTACTGGGAAGCAAACGACAGAAAAGCTAAGTTGCTAAAATTTGAGCAATTAGTTTCAAATTTTTTAAGTTATCTTCCTCGAACGACCGTGCTTTGTATGGAAAACCTGTGCGCAGAGGAACCAACTCGTAGCTAGTTGCGCCCTTACTTTGTTTCGAGTCCGCTCAACAACTTAAGTGAGCTGCGACTAGTTGCGACAAGGTTTCTTGTCGAAGCGGCACCATGAAAGAGCTCTGCCGACGTCCGCCCTCGGCGCTTTCGCGGCAAAGGTGCTCTACGACAAGTTCCCTAAAAGCGAGGGCAAAAACATACAAAGGAAGAAATCAAGTAAAGGAAATAACATAGCAATCGCTACCCAAATAGAGTTATATTACAAGATAGCTTGTCGCAGCTCTAATAGATTGTTCTCATAACATGACCAGCAGCGGCAAGGAAAAGAGAAAACGGGCGGCCTAATCTACGCGGTCGCCATCAACCCTCTTGATCCCGCTCACCCTGTCCACAATGGGTGCGACAAGGGTCTTGAGCGCCTCCAGATCAGCATCCGCGGCAAGGACTTGAGGGCGTTGGTGAGGTTGAGGCCTGGATTGCGGAAGGCCACCTTCATCAAGACCTTTTGAAGAGCTCCCCGACAGATCTGGCGTGACTCGTCGGCCAGCTGCTTTGGGATCTCTTCCCGAGTCACCGGAGGGCCGCCGCCACATCTTTGAAGAACAAGCTGAGCTTGGCGCTGGGTTGGAGGTGCTCATCGGAGGAGTACCCGAGATCATCCATCCCCAGCTGCGCTAGCTCCTCGTCGATGGCTGCGGCGACATCCACGAGACCCTCGGTCCAGTGCTCCATGTTCTCCCTGAAGGTGTTCTGGGTGGCAGCAGCACTCGCCAGCAGCGCCTCGTCGGCCTTGATCTTCTCCTTCAAGGCCACCTCCTGCTCCCTGGCGCCGTCCAGCGTCTGAGTCAAAGTAGTCAGCTTCAACTCAAGATCTGCGTTGGAGTCCTTGGCGGCACTGAGCTCCTTGCTCCTCTCGGCGAGACGGCCCTGCAGCTCGCCAAGAGTGTAGGCGTCCTTCTCGCGCTCACGCTTGAGCGCAGCAAGCTCCTCGCCGCTCTCCTTGAGATTGGCCTCCAGCAGCATCACCTTCGTCTCCAGCTCCTTCTTGGCGGCCTCGGCAGCTGCGGCAGCATCCTTTTCTTCCTTTAGAGCCCCGCCAAATGTTTGCTCACGCGCGGCAAGGTCCTCCTCGTGGCTGTCAAGATTGACCTTCCGCTGCGCGAACTCGCCTTCCTGCGCAGACAGCTTCTCGGCGGCAAGCCGTTGTTGCTCTTCAACTTCAGCCTTCTCGAGGAGGAAGTCTTTACGCTCCTCGACGATTTGCTCCCGCTCCTTTGCCAGGGACCGGAGAGCTTCCTGGTTGAGGCCCCGGAGCTCCTCCGCGCGCTTCTCTATGTCCGCTCCCGCCTTCGCGACAAGCGCTTCCCGAGATTCCAGCTTGGCTTGTCGGGCGCGGTAGAGCGACAACAGCTTCCGCAGCAGCTGCTCCTCCTCGGACTCGCTGCTGCTGCTTGGCGCGTCGACCAGCGTCGGCCAATGAGGCGAGCAACTCTTCATCAAAGTCTCTCCTTCGATCGGCGCCTGAGCTCGACGCCTGGGGAGCTTGATGAAGACGCCATCGCCGCCTTCAAATAGGCGCTGGCTGGGGCTCTTGAACTCGACGCTGCAAAGCAGCGGCGGATGGATCGGCGGTCGGCGAAGCGCTGGCGCTCCTGCGGCCTCAGGGCCGTCAGGGCGATCGCTGGACCCCTCGCCAGCTTCTGCGGCGGCACCTTTGGCGGCCTCTTCGCCGGCGGGCTCGTCAGCGCCAGCCTCCTCTTCGATGGCGGCGGCGTCGTTAGTGTTGCCGCGCGCGTCCTCCTCGCCGGCGACGTCGGTCTCCATTAGCTCTGTGGCAGATGGATCTCACGACCGGAAAAGAAAGAAAAGTCAAGCAAATATCCAAAAAGAAAATCAGAAGAAGATGAACCCGAGGGGAGTTTTCAAGAAAGAGGGTTACCTGTACTAGGATCTACAGCCGTGGTCTCAACCACCGGAGGGTCGCTGGTGCCATCCCTTGCCGGAGAACTATCCCTTGCCGGAGACGTCTCCCTTGCCGGAGAGCACTCCCTTGCCGGGGGATCCTCCCTTGGCGGTGTAGTCGAAGCAGATGGCATGTCAGGAACGGCTTCAGGGCACTCCTGGTGGGGCTGCTCTGCTCCTACACATACCATCAGTCAGATATCAGCAAAGAAAGAGCACCCATGCACGCCTAACAGCAGAAAGTAAACCATATACTTACGCTGGGGGCTGCGCTGGGGGCTGATTTGAGGAAGAGTTGCCGGGTCCGGCAAGGAGGTCTCGGACGCGCCTCCTGCTGTCGCAGTGGGTTCGTCCTCGATGACAATCACCGGGGCCTTGGCTCTCTTCGACGCTCTCTGGGCCAGCGTCCTGAAAAGGAAAGGTTTTAGAGTGAAGCAAATCAGATACAAGACAAGGCAACAAATTGAAGAACTACAAATACAGCAAAAAATCTTACTCTTCTTCTTCCTCGTCGGAGCTGAGCGCGGAGAGATGAAATTTTGGCTCGCCTCCGGTGCGACGAGGCGGAGGAGTGGGTTCCCTTGGCCGCTTGGCGGGAGCAGAAGCGGTGGCGGGAGGGCCCGCTCCGCTTGCTGCAGCGGCGTGAGGTGCTCCAGCAGCAGTGCTTGCCGCGATGGGAGCGCGCGTCGCGTGTGCGGCGGCTGTTAGCCCGTCTGCCGCCCGCTCGTCTCCAGCCTTGCGGAGACACCTTCTTGGTGGAGCTGGGGCTCCGCTCGCGGCAAGCTATTTGAAGGTGGGGTGGAGGCCCTCGGCGGGCTCGCTCGACTCAGCCAGGATCGGCAAGCTCCTCCGCCGCAAACTCCCTCGCCGACAAGGCTTGCCGCCTCTGCTGCCTCTGCCTCCTCCATGGTGAATCAAACTTCGCCCGGCAGCAGCTGCTGCCGCCTCTTCCAGCTGTGGTGGCGTCGCTGCATCTCATCGCGGTGGTGTCATGGGTGAGGCCCTCTGTTCATCGGGGCGGACCGGCACTTCTACCAGGCCGTCGAAGAACTCCCGCACGACGTCATCTGCCGGCTCCTGCCATGTTGGGACAATTCCATGCGAGTCGCACAGCGGCATCATTGCACGGATGCGGTCGAGCGAGGAATTGTTGCACAGCGAAACTACGCCCCTCGGCAACCTGAACATTTCGGGATGGTCAGGATCGGGCTTGAACAGCTCCAAGAGCATCGCGTCTAGTTCCAGGACAGTGAAGTTGAAGTTGAGGCCCGGGCGCAGCCTCATGATATCCGCCGCGTTCTGGAACTCCCAAGCAGGTCTCCTCCTCTCCTGCAAGGGGGCGATGCGGCGGCGAAGAAATTCTGCGCCAACGGTGCCTACGGTGAGCCCGGCAAGCCTGAGGCGCAGGATCCGGGTGACGGCAATCTTCAGTCTAGCATCTTCTGGGGCCACGTTGCTCCAATCGTTGCCGCGCACTATTGGGGTTTGGCGCTGGGCAGTAAATGGCTGCCGGTTCTCCTCGACAATCCAGCACCAATCTGCCCTCCATTCCTCCCACTTGTTGCGGAGCTCTCCCTCCAGATAAGCTTCCTTCTTGCCAATCCTTGAGATCCAAGCGATTCCTCCAGCAAGAGGCTCCCCTCTCTCAACTCGGGGCATAAAGAAGTGGCGGAAAAGGGCTACATTGGGATAGACTCCGACAATGTTTTCGCAGAGATGTGCGAAAACTGCCATGGTCAGAACAGCATTGGGGGTGAAGTCAAGGAGGCGGAACCCGTAGGTGTTCATGATATCGCAGAAAAATTCAGAGAATGGCGGGCAGAGCCCGCAGTAGAAGAATAGCGCGAAGAAAGGGTACCCATTTGGAGCCAGCTCCGAAGCAGCGGCTGGGAGTACCTTTGTGCGCGGATGCGCTCGCGTCTCCATCGACCAGAAGAGGTAGTAGTTCTCCCTCAGATCCTTCGCGGCGAGCTGAGGGGGGAAGATTGCCCGCTCCTTCCGCAACGCCGCGAGCCGCTGCGCCTCGGCCGACTTCACGGCCTTCCCCTTGTCGGCTTTCGGAGCCATGGCGGAGGTGGTGAGGGAGATCGACGGCGATGGTGGTGCTGGTGGCGATGGGGGGCGGAGTGCTGCTCTCTTTTCAGCCTTGGGAAGAAGGGGGGAGCAGCGGAGGTTTTTCGAGATTGGCAGCAACTGGCGAGGTGGGCGAACTGCCCCTGTTTCCCCTGCTTATAAAGAGGGAGGGGGCGGACGTTCCGCCTTTCCGAATAAAGAAACCCCCCACGATCTCTCCCACGATGCCGCATTCGACGCGTGCCGTTCGTGGAGGACGTGGTGGGTCCGGAGTGAGTTATGGCATAACCCAGGGCCGCGCGTGCCGTGCCTGTTTTGGGCTCGCCCAACAGCGCTTCGGCACCGTGTGTGGCCCAGCCGGGGGCTCTGTCGGTGTACTAGAGTAGGGGTACCCTAGTATCCCGAACTTCGTGCAGCGGGCAGTTGCAGACACCAGCGGCAAGGCTTGCCGGTGACCGCCAAGGTCCTCCGTGGTTCCTTTGGAGCCATTCAAGAACAAAGTATTCAAGCCAAGAAGACAAGGCCCCGGCAAGAGGAGCTTGCCGGGAAGGCCACTCAAGGCACCTAGCAGACAAGGCCCCGGCAAGAGGAGCTTGCCGGGAAGGCCCGGTGAGCGACAAGCTTCCGGACGCGACAAGGCAACAACCGCGGCAGACTACCAATCTGTACTTGCGCTCCAGCACATCCACTAACGTGTCGCCCTGGGACCTTTCCAAGCGCGCGTGGTAAGAGGCCGTGCGGCCAGCGGAGCGCGGTGGCAAGCGGCGCTGACAAGATTGCCATCGTGGCAAGCGGTGGCGCCCCTGACGGTCCCTGTTTGCACTGTTTGGGCGACGTAGACGGGCATTTAATGCCTTTGTCCCCTTTCGTCAGGGTTAGGTATGATACACGGTACAGGTAGCTGTACCAACCGCAACTCCTTTTCCATTTTTGCCCTTGTCTACGTTGCCACCTGTCGGAGACCCCTTGAGCATATAAAAGGAGGCCCATGCGCAACGTAGAGGAGGTTCAAAAGGTTCGAAGGCAGAAAACACTTACGCTTGGTCTCGTTAGCAGCTGGTGTGTACTGTAGCATTCAGCGCTCCCTAGCAAGAACACAATACAATCAGACATGCAGCAGTAGGAGTATTATCTCTCTGGAGAGCTCCGAAGCTGGGTAAACTGCTCGTGTGCTTCGCCTCGATCTGCTCTTCGTGCGACCTCCGCCCCCCGCCGAACCGAAAGGGGCTCGGTCCGCCGGTCCCATAGGTGTTCGTGGGTCAGATCAGCTTCCCTGACAAAAAGCTATCTTGTGGGGAGACAAGAACAAGAAAATCAGCAGGATATTTACTTTTCCCACATAAGACTTCAACATCTCTAACAATTCCCATTGGTAAAATAGTATCTCTATTGGTTAGTTTAACTGTGACATCAATATCTTCTATCTCAGCAGGTGCAATATCATGCATAATTTCTTTGTATAAGTCAAAAGGTATTGCACTAGCACTAGCACCCATATCACATAAGCCATGATAACAATGATCTCCTATTTTAACAGAAATAATAGGCATGCCTACCACAGGTCTATGTTTATCTTTAGCACAAGGTTTGGCAATTCTGGCAGTTTCGTCACAAAAATAGATACCATGCCCATCAATATTATCAGCCAAGAGATCTTTAACAATAGCAATATAAGGTTCAACTTTAACTTGCTCAGGAGGTGTATAAGTTCTAATATTGCTTTTATGAACCACAGTTGAAGCTTTAGCATGATCTTTTATCCTAACAGGGAAAGGTGGTCTTTCAACATAAGCAGTAGGAACAATAGGATCATTATAAGTGATAGTCTTTTCTTCAACTTTAGTAGGTGCAGCTACTTTTACTTCTATGGGAGGATGGTATTTAAACCATTTCTCTTTAGGGAGATCAATATGAGCAACAAAAGATCCATAGAAAGAAGCTACTATCTCAGAGTCAAGTCCATATTTTGTGCTAAATTTACTGAAAACATCGGTATCGGTATCCATAAAAGATTTAATACAATCAAACTTAGGTGTCATACCTGACTCCTTACCTTCGTCGATATCCCAATCTTCAGAGTTGCGTTTAACTCTATCCAATAAATCCCATTTGAATTCAATAGTCTTCATCATAAAAGAGCCAGCGCAAGAAGTATCGAGCATGGTGCGATTGTTATCAGAAAGCCGAGCATAATTTTTTGAATAATCATTTCTCTTGAGAGCTCATGATTGGGGCATGAATATAACATTGATTTAAGCCTCCCCCAAGCTTGAGTGATGCTTTCTCCTTCGCGAGGCCATAAATTATATATATAATTGCGATCATGATGAACAACATGCATAGGATAAAATTTCTGATGAAAGTCCAATTTCAATCGTTTGTAGTTCCATGACCCCATATCATCACATAGCCTATACCATGTCAATGCATCTCCCTTCAAAGATAAAGGGAAGACCTTCTTCTTAATAACATCACCGGGCACACCTGCAAGCTTAAATAATCCACAAACTTCATCCACATATATTAGGTGCTCATCAGGATGCTTTGTTCCATCTCTTGCAAAAGGATTAGCTAGCAGTTTTTCTAACATACCCGAAGGAATTTCAAAGTGGAAATTTTCATTTTCAGTAGTTTCAGTAGGTTGAGGAGCAACTATTTGCTCTACTGGTCGGGGTGAAGATACCCCGAACAAGCCCCTCAGAGGATTACTTTCCATAGTAACAAGTGACAGTAAATTTCAGCACACTATATAAATTTTTCCTTACCAAATTCCACCTACCAAAGGCGCTTCACTCCCCGGCAATGGCGCCAGAAAAGAGTCTTGATGACCCACAAGTATAGGGGATCTATCGTAGTCCTTTCGATAAGTAAGAGTGTCGAACCCAACGAGGAGCAGACGGAGATGATAAGCGGTTTTCAGCAATGTATTCTCTGTAAGCACTGAAATTATAGGTAACAGATAGTTTTGTGATAAGATAATTGGTAACGAGCAACAAGTAACAAAAGTAAATAAAGTGCAGCAAGGTGGCCAGATCCTTTTTGTAGCAAAGGACAAGCCTGGACAAACTCTTATATAAAGAAAAGTGCTCCCGAGGACACATGGGAATTATCGTCAAGCTAGTTTTCATCACGTTCATATGATTCGCGTTCGGTACTTTGATAATTTGATATGTGGGTGGACCGGTGCTTGGGTGCTGTCCTTACTTGGACAAGCATCCCACTTATGATTAACCTCTATTGCAAGCATCTGCAACTACAACAAAAGTATTAAGGTAAACCTAACCATAGCATGAAACAAGTGGATCCAAATCAGCCCCTTACGAAGCAACACATAAACTAGGGTTTAAGCTTCTGTCACTCTAGCAACCCATCATCTACTTATTACTTCCCAATGCCTTCCTATAGGCCAAAATAATGGTGAAGTGTTATATAGTCGACGTTCACATAACACCACTAGAGGATAGACAACATACATCTCATCAAAATATCGAACGAATACCAAATTCACATGACTACCAATAGCAAGACTTCTCCCATGTCCTCAGGAACAAACGTAACTACTCACAAAGCATATTCTTGTTCATAATCAAAGGGGTATTAATATGCATAAAGGATCTGAACATACGATCTTCCACCAAATAAACGAACTAGCATCAACTATAAGGAGTAATCAACACTACTAGCAACCTACAGGTACCAATCCCGGACTTAGAGACAAGAATTGGATACAAGAGATGAACTAGGGTTTGAGAGGAGATGGTGCTGGTGCAGATGTTGATGGAGATTGCCCTCTCCCGATGAGAGGAGCATTGGTGATGACGATGGCGATGATTTCCCCCTCCCGGAGGGAAGTGTCCCCGGCAGAACAGCTCTGCCGGAGCCCTAGATTGGTTTCGCCAAGGTTCCGCCTCGTGGCGGCGGAGTCTCGTCCGGAAAGCTTGATTATGATTTTTCTTCGGACGAAAGACTTCATATACCAGAAGATGGGCACCGGAGGGCCAACAGGGGCTCATGAGGCAGGGGGCGCGCCCAGGGGGGTATGGCGCACCCCCACCCTCGTGGACAGGTGGAGGCCCCCATGACGTAGATTCTTCTTCTAGTATTTTTTATTATTTACAAAATTAACTTTCGTGGAGTTTCAGGACTTTTAGAGTTGTGCAGAATAGGTCTCTAATATTTGCTCCTTTTCCAGCCCAGAATTCCAGCTGCCGGCATTCTGCCTCCTTATGTAAACCTTGTAAAATAAGAGAGAATAGGCATAAGTATTGTGACATAATGTGTAATAACATCCCATAATGCAATAAATATCGATATAAAAGCATGATGCAAAATGGACGTATCACTCATCCAACAAGGTGAGGATCTCCTCTGTTTTTTTTGCCAAATTTTCATTCTGATCCGCTATACGATGCATTGCTATGAGCTGCTCATGCTGTTGCTATATAGTGAATTGCTATGAGCTGCTGCTACTATATGATGAATTGCTATGAGCTGTTGCTGCTGCTATATGATGAGTTGCTATAAGCTGCTCCTGCTGCTGCTATATGATGAATTGCTATGAGCTGCTCCTACTGCTGCTATATGATGAATTGCTATGAGCTGATCCTGCTGCTGCTATATGATGAATTGCTATGAGTTGCTCCTGCTGCTGCTATATTATGAATTGCTATGAGCTGTTGCTGGTATGTGATGAATTGCACACTGCTGCTCCTGCTACATGATGAGTTGCTATGAGCTGCTGCTACTATATGGTGCTTTCAGGTGGTGCTGCTATATGATAATAACCAGCCACTTGGACCATCGAATTTCAATAAATAATTTTTCTTCATTTAAATTTGGGTCATGTGTTCTTCATTTGAATTAGGCAATGGGATCTCTATGGAAGACATTGACCAAAGTAGATTGTGTCAAGTAGATGGTATCTTTGTATTTGCATTTTAACAAATAGTGATGGTCTGCTTTTCCTATCATATTAATTATCTGACTTGGGTTCAATTTGTGATGTTTGCAAGTCAAATTAATTTTCATATGTGCCGCAAAATGACAAAATATAATGCAATCTAGACTTTTCACTGATCATACCAAAGATAAGCTGAAAAGGAAGGCAATGAAAAGAACTGGTTGGCTTATTACGTGGAGCTTATATTCGCAAGTGCTTATTTTCTTAGGATAACTCGTAATAATTGTCCCTAAGAAACTTGGCCAATAGAACTGACATACAAATAACATGTCATGATGATTGCAATGGAGGAGTGACCTACCATAGATTGTATAGGCTCACCGTCGGGTCTCCTTTTTTGCGATCTTCCATGAAATTGCCACATACATCTTGTAATTATTCATTGTGTAACCCTATATGCAAGTTGACACGGCTAATTTCAGACATCCCTACATGATAATACATTGCATATCCCTTGCGCATATTTAAACCACCAATTAACGATTGTGTGCGTAGCATAAACTAGCCATGACTCGTGGCTTTGGACTAGCGAGGCACTCTAAGGGAGCCTAATGTAGTGCAATGGAATTCCTACATGCGATAAAAAAATACACTTCCGTGATGATACGTGTTTGTCACAAGAGGTCACGTTTTACATCATGCATGTACATCCATGACAAATTTATGACAGAATCAAGATAGTCATACATGTCTTTGTCGAGAAGTGTTCCATGACATTACCAAAATTATCATCATGGAAGTGTCCACTTCCATGACGATAAATCGCGCGTCACATAACAGCTTTAGTCAAGGGTGACCGACACATGGAATCCACCGTAACGGAACGCCGTTAAGTTGTCGGGTCCGGTTTTGGATCCGATAACCCGTTAACAGCCCCGACCAATGGGGATTTTCCACATGTAAAATCATCATTGGCTGGAGGGAACACGTGTCGGCTCGCCGCTGGGACAGATGTCACCCACTCATTGGACCCAAAGCGCCTATGATACGTCGACACATGGCACGGCCCAACAGAGGCCCATTCTCGTGAAAAGGCCGGCCCGTTTGACTTGGCCAAAAGGTGGCAGGTTGGCCCACGGCAAGCCGGTTAACGGCATGTTCGCATATAGCCCCTTTAAAGCCCGCTAACACACGGCCCATTTACGGCCTATCCGAATTAGGCCCAGTAGCATCATCTGGGCCGTCCAATATAATTCTAGCCTGTTTTAACTTCCGGCCCATGTGTGGCCCTTAGTAACCCTCGGCCCATTAACGGCCCGTGGTAAAACTGGCCCGTAATGAACAATGTATCACTTTATACCCATTAACGGCCCATTATACCGTTGGGCCGTTTCCAGCCCGTGTTAGCTTTCAGCCTTCTCAAGGCCCATTTATTCTTGGGCTCATTTCCAGCATTCTTTACTTTCAGCCCGTTACTGTCATTTTCTGCTTGTGCACCAAATTCAGCCCGTGTTTACAGTCGGCCCGTTTGTGGCCCGTTAATACGTTGGGCCGTTTTCATAGCGTCATCAAATACGGCGGATTAACGATGGCCCATTATGGTCGGCCCATGAACGGATGATTTCAACTCTAGCCCATTTACGGCCATAATGTGGTCTGTTATTGGCCAATGTTTGGCCAACCGATCATACGGCCAGTAGAAGGCCCATTGATGATACGGCCCATAGAAGGCCCATTGTGTCTACGACCCATATAAGGCCAGTTGTTTCTATGCCTCGTAGGAGGCCCATTGTTTCTATGGCCCTTAGAAGGCCCATAGTTTCTATGGCCCATGTTAACTACAGCAAATATGTAGCCCATGGTTAATGTGGCCTAGTTTTAAAAAATAGGCTATTGCGGCCACTAGCAAACCGCGGAAAAAGAACTGCACTGACTACAAGAAAACAAATAAACAAGACAATAAGGAAATAAATAGGCAAGCAACTTACGCTAGGCTATCACGGCTATTACACATATTACATCCTTTGGGCATCAAAGTTCGCCACCGGTGCAAATATAGGGAACAAAGCAGCATATAAACGCGCGACAAAACAAGTCCGAACTGAAACCACTTTAAAAGAGCTCAAGAAACAATATCCACGGTACCCATAATGCTGGCAAGATGCTTAGCAAGCTTATTAACTTTCTCTTGTTTGGCGCTTAAATCCTCCAAAGACTTGTTGTTGCACCGAAAGTATGCATCTGAATTCTGCGGGGACTTCGTCAGTCCTTCGGCTTCCTGTCGCATAACATCTGATCGATGTCTTTCAACTTGAAGTTGAGACTCAAGAAGACGAACTGATTCAGGCAGCGAGTTCAAAGAGCTGTTGCCAGCAGTAGTAGCCAGTAACTCGAACACTACATCGACACAGGACTTTGGGGTTGACTCAGTGTCTTCAATATAGTTTTTATCAGCTTTCTTGGAGACCAACAGGGTTGTCTCACTATCTTGAACCTTATCTGCATTACTTCCTGTACCATTGCATAACGGGGTACTTTTCTGCAATATTTTATCCGCATTCTAAAAGAGAAACAAACAAACACATCACATGTTTACAATGTAGTATA
Organism: Aegilops longissima; assembly: GCA_021605205.1. Taxonomy (NCBI): domain Eukaryota; kingdom Viridiplantae; phylum Streptophyta; class Magnoliopsida; order Poales; family Poaceae; genus Aegilops; species Aegilops longissima. The sequence continues at coordinate 78,820,846 of CM038679.1, forward strand.
TGAAACTCGTTTTGGTAAACCAATTCAGTAGTAAGGTGGATAAGATAACAGCATGAAACAAACATATATCTATGTAGTATGGTCACTGTATGGTCTATATCATTCTAGTTTATGTTGCCAAATCAAGATAGATACAGTTCGAATCATATCTATTTAAGACAAAGCAACTTAGACAGAATATAAGTGTGGGAAACTACACAGCAATAACAACACTTGTAAGGTGCATGGCATGAGAATATAACTGTTTATTCAATTGAAATTGAAATCAACATAGAGCAAGTTACAATAGCAAACATGTTAAAGAAACAAGTTTAAAACATACCTGCTGCGCCATTGGAGTTCCAATTGCATCCTTCAAATTTGAAATTAGTTGGTATGAGTAAATACATTGATGCAAGAGCAAAGTAGTATGAACCATAGCTACGAAACCTGACCTGAGAACAATTCTTCTTGTGCTTTAAGCGTTGACTTGTGGTTCGGGGTGGTGGTCCTCGTGCTTTGGGCACTGCAGTTGCCTTACTAACTGCTCGTGTTTGGGTGCTCTGTGGTGGAGACGGTGCTGTGCCAACGGGAACTGGTTTACTATCTGCTGGGGTTGGGGTTAGAAGAGGTGTAGCTGGTTCTATGTCCAACTAGGTAGGGGTACAATCTACGTGAGTCTCGGTTATGTGTGGTGGGGCTGGTTCTTGGGCAAGTACAACCGGTTCTATCTCCATCGACAGGTAGCACGATCTTTTCTGAAGACCGTATTTTTACTCCCACGGATACTGCCATCACCCCCTCCAATTGAAATGGCTGATAAACAAGAAAAGTAATTGAATGTACAAACATTGTAAGATAGACAGGTGCAATGGATAGTAGGGAAGAAAACAGGGCATGAAATAATTCACATTTATGTTGTCTAACCAAACAGAATAGCAGGACATAATTTCACATATATGATGGCTAATTAAACAGGATAGCATGACACAATTTCACATGTATGATGGCTAACTAAACAGGATAGAATGACATACTTCAAAATATGATGACTATGTAAACAGGATGACATGATATAACTATACGATGTGTCTATTAAAGTGGTTGGCATGCCATAAATCACAAACATGCCGTCTGTAGCGACCAGACCTCAAACAGTCTGATCTCTGTGCTCAGGTATCATCCTTGGATCAGCAATGCTGACACCACACAGTACTTGAAGGATTTATAACAGAGTAGCAATCACACACTTATTACGTCGAATGTCTCAAGAGAGAACTTATTCCAATAAAAATGGCTTAAGGCCATCTAAAAACGATAACAGCGGAAGGTTTGGAAGATAAGCGAGTCCATCAACTCCAACGGCATCACTGAGTATAGAACCGCGACCTAAAGGCACCTTACTCGTCGTCTGAAAAGTCTGCGACATGAAACGTTGCAGCCCGAAAACGGGTCAGCACATGGAATATGCTGGCAATGTAACACATAGAGAGTAATGAAAGAATAAGATATACTACATGCATATATGGCTGTTGGAAAGCTCTATGGTTACAGTTTTGCGTAAAGCCAAATTTTCCCTACTGCAAAGGAATAATTTTTTTTACTATCATGGTGGTTGGTAAACATTGAGAATGGTTGACAGCATCCTCAATCCCAATTAAGCATCATCATTAAAACCCAACAAAATTAATTAAAGTAACATGATGAGATTCACATGATAATCCAAGTACTAGATACTCAAAACGTCCATAACCGGGGACACGGCTAACCATGATTAGTTTGTACACTCTGCAGAGGTTTGCGCACTTTTCCCCACAAGACTCGATCTCCTCCGTTGGATTTCTCGCACTACATGGTGTTTGAGAAACAGATGACCGAGACATAGTCTTTCAGAAGCGCTAGCACCTTACGATCGGGTAGACCGTACCAACCTACATCCCCTACATCAGCTAGTCTACCACTGTAAGAGTTCGCACGACTTAGTCAACTATGCTAGAGCCCATAGTAGCTTGTGGCTGCACACGGAAGTTTCTAGTATGAATAGTCTCATGATCCCTTTGAGCCTGGGTGGCGGTCCAAAAGAAACAGGCAATCCTGGAATACCCAGGTACCTCAATCCACCCAAATGTGTGTTTAAGTTGCCAGCTTAGATAAACCATTTATTAACAATCTCACATCTGTCATGGATATCACTCACCCAATCCACGTCTACTAGCATAGCATGGCATAAGAAGCAAACATAGAAGTAACTCCCAAAGGTTTAATAGTAAAACGGGTAATAGGTACTACCTCATCTACTTCCCATCCCACAATTTAATTAGATCCTAATCATGCAATGTTTGAGGATTGATCTAATGCAATAAAAACTGGGCAGTAGAAAGGTATGATCAAAGTGTTACTTGCCTTGCTGATGATCCGCGAAGCCTAGAGATTCGAAGTAATAGGCGGCGCACTCCGGGTACTCTATTGCAAACAAACAAACAAGCATACAATAAGTACTCATCTAATGCATAGGTAAAACTCAAATAAGAGATCTAACTAGAAAGTTCAACTTAAGAACTCTGGTTTGCAAAAAGAATCAAATCAAACGAAGCAACGAAAGTCAAACGGCAAAAGAAAACAACTTTGTTTTACTAATCTGGACTTAAGTCAAATTTTATGGAAGCAAAAACTTGTTTAAGTTGGTTAAACAGAAAGAGGGTTTCGAGACGAAACTCCAGACGCTTGAATCGCCTGATTCCGATAAACGAGCGAAAAGTTAAACTAAAACGAAAATCGGATCAGAAATCGCGATCAGAAATAATCGCGAAAAATCCGAGAAAAAGAAAAACGACGAATAGATTAATGAACGAACGTTCGTTATCTGGATCTAAACGATGAACGCGTTCGTTAAAACGAACGAACAAGCGAACGCTCACAAAAAAAATAAACCGGAAAAAAAACCGATCTATAAAAAAAAGGAAACTAAAAACCGCGGTTAAATAAAAAACCGGCGGTTTTATGAAAACCGCCGGCGACGGCGGCTACCTCGGGCGGCGGGTCTGGCGAGCGGTGGGCGGCTCGTGAAGCGGGCGGGCAGCGGCGAGGCGGCGGCGGCGGCGGCGGCGACGCGGGCGGCGGCTTGTGAACGAGGCGACGGCGGGCTGGTGGGCTGGCTCGGGGCCCAGGCGGGCTTATAAAGCCCGGCCGGTGAGTCTGGCGATTACTGCCCAAGGTCGGTTCGGACTTAAAGAAAATTCCGCGCAGAAAAACTAACGAAATAAATAGTAAACGGAATCCAAACATTCCGAAATAAATTTTCCCCGACTTCTAAAATCAAGCCGGACAAAGTGAAAATTTATTTGGGGCCTAAATGCAATTTTGAAAAACGCATATTTTTCCTAAATTCGAATAAAATAGCGAAAAACTCCGAAATAAAATCTTATTTGATTTTATTATTAAATCTTCAATATTTCTTTATTTTGGGAAAGTCATTTTATTCCCTCTCTCATATTTTTTGTAATAGAAATAATTGAAGATAAAATAATTAAAATCAAATGATCCTATTCTCAAAATTTGAGAAAACTCAAATATGAAAATAACGAAATCCCCAACTCTCTCCGTGGGTCCTTGAGTTGCGTAGAATTTCTAGATCAAAACCAAAAGCAAACAAAATATGATATGCAATGATGATCTAGTGTATAACATTCCAAATTGAAAATTTGGGATGTTACAAACCTACCCCCTTAAGATGAATCTCGCCCTCGAGATTCGGGTTGGCTAGAAAATAAGTGAGGGTGGTCTTTCAGGAAATCTTCCTCTCGCTCCCAGGTGGCTTCATCCTCTGTGTGGTGGCTCCACTGAACTTTGCAAAACTTGATAACATTGCTGCGGGTGACTCGGCTGGCAAACTCAAGAATCTTAACTGGTTTCTCCTCATAGGTCAAATCGTTATCCAATGAATTGCCTCCAACGGCACGGTATCCTCGGTATATCAGCCATCTCCGGTGGCACTTCTTGGTGAGAAACGTGGAACACATCATGAACTCGACAATCCTTTGGGCAATTCCAACTTGTAGGCCACTTCTCCCATACGTTCCACAACTCGGTATGGTCCTACAAACCGTGGCGCTAACTTTCCCTTAACACCAAAACGCTTAATTCCCCGAAGTGGAGATACTCGAAGATAAACTCGGTCTCCGACTTCGTAAACTGTCTCCTTGCATTTAGAATCTGCGTAGCTCTTCTGCCTGGACTGGGCTACCTTGAGCCTATCGTGAATCAACTTCACCTTCCGTTCAGACTCCTTAATCAAATCCGGTCCAAACAACTGGCGTCTCCAAGTTCGTCCCACGACAACGGTGTCCTGCACCTCCTTCCGTACAAGGCTTCGAAAGGGACCATCTTCAAACTGGATTGATAGCTATTGTTGTAAGAGAACTCTGCATATGGAAAGTTGTCATCCCAACTTGATCCATAATCTAGCGCACAGGCTCTTAGCATATCCTCCAAAATCTGATTGACTCTCTCGGTGCATCCATACATGCGTGGATGAAAAGCTGTCTTGAACTCTAGCCACGGTACCCAAAGTTTCGTGCAACCGATTCTAGAACTTTGAGGTAAACTGGGTTCCTCTATCGTCTGATGCTCCTCGGAACTCCATGCAAGCATAAGATTCTGGTCATGTATATCTTCGCCAACTTAGCACTGGTGTAAGTGGTCTTTACCGGGATGAAATGAGCTACCTTTGTCAATCGATCATCTACAACCCAAATTGAGTCATAGCCTGAACGAGTCATGGGTAATCCCGTGATAAAATCCATGCCTAACTTATCCCACTTCCATTCGGGTATCGGCAATGGCTGTAACAATCCTGCTGGCTTCTGATGCTCTGCCTTTACTCTCTGGCATACATTACAAACTGCTACATACTCCACAATATCTTGCTTCATTCCGGTCCACCAGAAAGTATCCTTAAAATCCAAATACATCTTGGTATTTCTTGGGTGAATCGAATATGGTGAATCATGGGCCTCTTGCAGAATTAACTTCCTGATCTCTGGGTCATTTGGCACATAAACTCGGTCCTCAACCATAGGGTATCGTGTTCATCCTCACAAAATCCCTTAGCCTTTCCTTTGCTCATTTTCTCCTTTATAGAGGCAATCTCCTTGTCAGTCTTCTGAGCTTCTCTGATTTTATCCATCAAAGTCGACTGAATATCCAATGATGCTACATAGCCTCTCGGAACTATCTCCAAACATAGCTCACGAAAATCCTCGGCTACCTCCTTTGGCAACTCTCCCGTCATTAGTGTATTGACATGGCTCTTACGGCTCAATGCGTCAGCTACTACATTAGCCTTTCCGGGATGATAATGCAATCTCATATCATAATCCTTGATGAGTTCCAACCATCTCCTTTGTCTGAGGTTTAACTCCTTCTGAGTGAAAATGTACTTCAAACTCTTGTGATCCGTGTACACCTCACAATGGTTTCCAATGAGGAAATGTCTCCATGTTTTCAATGCATGCACTACGGCTGCTAACTCCAAATCATGCGTGGCATAATTAAATTTGTGAGGTTTCAGTTGTCGTGAAGCATACGAAACATCTCTTCCCTCTTGCATAAGCACGGCTCCAAGTCCTCGACGTGAAGCGTCGCAATACACCTCATAATCCTTGTTCTGATCTGGCAGAATCAACACTGGTGAGGTAACCAAACGTTTCTTCAACTCCTGGAAACTAGCCTCACACTCCTCAGTCCATATGAACTTGGTATCCTTCTTCAACAACTCCATAATAGGCTTTTCATTCCTTGAGAAGTTCTCAATAAATCTTCGGTAGTATCCTGCGATTCCAAGGAAACTCCGGATCTCTCCAACTGTTGTTGGTGCTTCCCAATTTGTTACAGTGACAACCTTTGTGGGATCAACTGCTATTCCTTCTCCGGATATAACATGTTCGAGGAATCCCACTTCCTTCAACCAAAACTCACATTTGCTGAACTTGGCATACAACTGATGTTCTCTGAGCTTCTCAAGTACCAATCGCAAATGTTCTTTATGCTCCTCTTCATTCTTCGAGTAAACCAGAATATCATCAATGAACACTACGATGAAATTATCCAAAAACTCCATAAACACTTTGTTCATCATGTTCATAAAATAGGCAGGTGCGTTAGTCAGACCAAATAACATAACGATATACTCATACAACCCATACCTGGTGGTAAAAGCCGTCTTAGGTATGTCCTGCTCTCGAATCATCAACTGATGGTACCCTGATCGCAAATCGATCTTGGAAAACACTTTAGCCCCTTGCAATCGATCAAACAGATCATTGATCATCGGTAGTGGGTACTTGTTCTTTATTGTTACTTCGTTCAATCCACGATAATCAACAACCATCCTTAATGTTCCATCCTTCTTCTCCACTAGAAGTACTGGCGATCCCTAAGGCGAAGAACTTGGGCGAATATACCCTTTATCCAATAACTCCTTAATCTGCTTCTTAATCTCCTCCAAATCTTTTGCGGGCATCCAGTATGGTCTCTTAGATATTGGTCCTGTGCCTGGAAAAAGCTCAATCAAAAACTCGATGTCTCTATCCGGTGGCATGCCTGGCAACTCTTCTGGAAATACATCCGGAAAATCCTTTACTACTGGTACTTCCTCCTGCACAACTCCTGATAAGGAATTTACTTGAGTCCTTTTCTGCACATGCCATGATACATACTTGATCCTTCTTCCTTCTGGCGTCGTAAGCAAGATTGTCTTACTAGCGCATTCAATGTTCCCTTCATACTTTGATAACCAATCCATGCCTAATATCACATCCAATCCTTGAGATTCCAATACTATTAGGTCCGAGGGAAACACATAGTTACCAATCCTTAATGGTAATTGGTCACACCATCGACTAGCCATATACTCTGCTCCAGGCGAGGTTACTAACATGGGTGACCTAAGGGCTTGGGTTGGTAGGTTATACTTATCCACAAATCCCCTTGAGATGTATGAATGCGATGCACCAGTATCAAAAAGAACGAGTGCAGTAAATGACTTAACCAAAAACTTACCTATTACTGCATCAGGTTGAGCTTCAACCCCCTCCATGTTAACGTGGTTCACCTATCCCCTGTTGAAAGGGTTCGGCTTCTTCCCAGAGCTTCCATTGTCATTCTGGCCTTCAGGACATTCATTGGCATAATGTCCAGTCTTCTGACACTTAAAACAGATGACTTGGCTTAGGTCTCTCTTGGCTGGGGTTGATGGGGTGGTACGGTTCTGGCCTTTGCTTCCTCCATTCCCATTACCATTCTTGGGGCCATTATGGTTGTGCGATCTACCTCCTCCATGGTTATGCTAAAAATGAACTCCCGGTTTAGGGGTAAGACGGGGTTTCTGCTGAGCTCCAGAATTGTACTTCCCCTGTCCATACTTCTTCTTGAGGTTTTCAATTTGCTGTTGCTTCCCTTCAATCATAAGAGCACGATCTACCAACTCCTGGTAGTTGTTGAAGCTTGCTACCATCAACTGCATGCTCAGCTCGTCATTCAGTCCTTCCAGAAACTTCTCCTGCTTAAGTACATCCGTAGCAACGTCATCTGGGGCATAACGTGCTAGCTTACTAAAGTCATCCACATACTGGCCAACTGTCCGTCCTCCTTGGCGCAAGTTGCGAAACTCACGCTTCTTCATGGCCATAGCTCCTGCTGAAACATTGGCAGTACGGAAAGCTTGCTGAAACTGATCCCATGTGACAGTATCCATAGGGTAAGTGGCTGTGAAATTCTCCCACCACGCGGCTGCGGGTCCTTCAAGCTGATGAGCGGCAAATTTCACCTTTTCCCCATCTGAACATCATGTAGTGGTCAACTCCCTCCCTGTCTTACGGAGCCAATCATCTGCCACTATCGTCTCGGTGCTACTGGAGAACACCGGCGGATTTAGCCTAAGAAAACGGGTTAAGTGATCAGCGGTGGTGGCGGTGGTGGGTTGTTGTTGTTGTTGTTCCACCGGTTCAGTTACGGACTAGCAATCTGCATCAAAGCATTCTCTCTTTGGATCTATTGAGTGAGCTCCGGTGGGAAAGCAAATCCATTGTCACGTCTCGGAGGCATCTGAAGGTTTAGAAAAGATGAGAATTTAGAATAGAATGAGGTCTAAAGAGAAAACACTACCCAAATGCACATGAGGCAAATGCACACAAAATCACTTCATTCAATCAAACAAGGCATACAATCGATCTAGAACTATCGTAAAAGTGCTTGGACTATGCTATGTACATGGTGGAACACTACTACTGTTATGGTGGTCTACTAGAAAAACTGCTCCGATGAAGACTCCATGATATCTGCTCCGGCTTCGTCTTCGAAGTCATCATCACTAGGATCAGAATCGGTGTCGTCGATGATGATGTAGTTGTTTGGACAAGTGCAATCGTCATCTTCTCCTCCGGGTGCTGAATTCCCCATGAGTTCTTCAATCTTCTCCTTAAGGTCGCCGTTTTGTCTCACTAGAGCGACGATCTCCTCCATGTAATCCTTGTGAGTGAACTTCAGTTCTCCTTCTAGCTCGATAATTCTAGCCTTTGCTTTCTTCAACTCCATCATGTCTGCGCACATCTGGTTCTCTTGGCGTCGAATGTGCTGGTTTAACTCCTGGATGAAGGCTGCAATGGATCTATCCTTCTTGGTGCTAACTATCTCCCATTGTTCATCTCGGCGCCCAGAAATCTGGTAGATAGTATCCTTGAGGTCATCTTGGTAGACTTCTCCAATGCGTCCCATGGTGATGTGAGCTGCCATGCTCTTTCCCAGACTCCAGGTTGGTGCATTAAAAGTACATTCTATGGGCTCCGTGACTGGCGCGAACGTTCTTCCTGGAACTTGAGCTTGAATCTTCCAACGCTCCTCTTCGGGTAAAGTGGCGTTGTAGGTCCCGGTGAAGCTTGGTATTCCGATGTTCAGGTACTTAGTGACTTCCTTCAGGTGTCGTCCAAAGGGTGTATCTTCATCCGGCTGCGTGAACTTGATCCTCGCTTCCGTCATCCTAAAAGAGTAGAAAAGATGAGGAGTCAGAAATGAGAAGAGAGTAGTGATCTAGGGCTTTAGCTTAGTGGTCGTGTCCTACAGTCAGCATGTGCTCTAATACCATCTTGTAGCGACCAGACCTCAAGCGATCGATCTTCGTGCTCGGTGTCATCCTGGATCGATAATGATGACACCACACAGTACTTGAAGGATTTATAACAGAGTAGCAATCACACACTTATTACATCGAATGTCTCAAGAGATAACTTATTCTAATAAAAATGGCTTAAGGCCATCTAAAAACGATAACAGTGGAAGGCTAGGAAGATAAGCGAGTCCATCAACTCCAACGGCATCACTGAGTATAGAACCACGACCTAAAGGCACCTTACTCGTCGTCTGAAAAGTCTGCAACATGAAATGTTGCAGCCCGAAAATGGGTCAGCACATGGAATATGCTGGCAATGTAACACATAGAGAGTAATGAAAGAATAAGATCTATGGAGTTTTGCGTAAAGCCAATTTTTCCCTACTGCAAAGGAATAATTTTTTTAACTATCATGGTGGTTGTTAAACACTGAGAATGGTTGACAGCATCCTCAATCCCAATTAAGCATCATCATTAAAACCCAACAAAATTAATTAAAGTAACATGATGAGATTCACATGATAATCCAAGTAATAGATACTCAAAATGTCCATAACCGGGGACACGGCTAACCATGATTAGTTTGTACACTCTACAGAGGTTTGCACACTTTTCCCAACAAGACTCGATCTCCTCCGTTGGATTTCTCGCACTACATGGTGTTTGAGAAACGGATGACCGAGACATAGTCTTTCAGAAGCGCTAGCACCTTACGATCGGGTAGACCGTACCAACCTACATCCCCTACATCAGCTAGTCTACCACTGTAAGAGTTCGCACGACTTAGTCAACTATGCTAGAGCCCATGGTAGCTTGTGGCTGCACACGGAAGTTTCTAGTATGAATAGTCTCATGATCCCTTTGAGCCTGGGTGGCGGTCCAAAAGAAACAGGCAATCCTGGAATACCCAGGTACCTCAATCCACCCAGATGTGTGTTTAAGTTGCCACCTTAGATAAACCATTTATTAACAATCTCACATCTGTCATGGATATCACTCACCCAATCCACGTCTACTAGCATAGCATGGCATAAGATCGCAAACGTAGAAGTAACTCCCAAAGGTTTAATAGTAAAACGGGTAATAGGTACTACCTCATCTACTTCCCATCCCACAATTTAATTAGATCCTAATCATGCAATGTTTGAGGATTGATCTAATGCAATAAAAACTGGGCAGTAGAAAGGTATGATCAAAGTGTTACTTGCCTTGCTGATGATCCGCGAAACCTAGAGATTCGAAGTAACAGGCGACACACTCCAGGTACTCTATCGCAAACAAACAAAAAAGCATACAATAAGAAATCATCTAATGCACAGGTAAAACTCAAATAAGAGATCTAACCAGAAAGTTCAACTTAAGAACTCCGGTTTGCAAAAAGAATCAAATCAAACGAATCAACGAAAGTTAAACGGCGAAAGAAAACAACTTCGTTTTACTAATCTAGACTTAAGTCAAATTTTACAGAAGAAAAAACTTGTGTAAGTTGGTTAAACAGAAAGAGGGTTTCGAGACGAAACTCCAGGCACTCGAATCGCCTGATTCCGATAAAAGAGCGAAAAGTTATACTAAAACGAAAATCGGATCAGAAATCGCGATCAGAAATAATCGCGGAAAATCCGAGAAAAAGAAAAATGACGAACAGATTAACGAACGAAGGTTCGTTATCTGGATCTAAACGATGAACGCGTTCGTTAAAACGAACGAACGAGCGTACGCTCACAAAAAAATAAACCGGAAAAAAGCCGATCTATAAAAAAAAGAAACTAAAAAAACTGCGGTTAAATAAGAAAACCGGGTGGTTTTCTAAGGAAAACCGCCCGGCGACGGCGGCTACCTCGGGCGGCCGGTCCGGCGAGGCGGCGGTCGGCTCGGTGAGCGGCGGGCGAGGCGATGGCGGCGCTGCGGCGGCGGCGGGCGGCGGGCGCAGCGTGGAACGAGGCGGCGACGGGTGGTGGGCTGGCTCGGGACCCGGCGGCGGCTTATAAAGCCCGCCAAAGTGAGTCTGGCGATTCTGCCCAAGGTCGGTTCGGACTTTTTTTTGAATTTTTTTTTAATTCCACGCAGAAAAACTAACGAAAGAAATACTAAATTGACTCCCAAAATCCCGAAATAAATTTTCCCCGACTTCTAAAATCAAGCCGGACAAAGTGAACATTTATTTGGGGCCTAAGTGCAATTTTGAAAAACGCATATTTTTCCTAAATTCAAATAAAATAGCGAAAACTCCGAAATAAAATCTTATTTGATTTTATTATTAAATCCTCAATATTTCTTTATTTTGGGAAAGTCATTTTATTCCCTCTCTCATATTTTTTGTAATAGAAATAATTGAAGATAAAATAATTAAAATTAAATGATCCTATTCTCAAAATTTGAGAAAACTCAAATATGAAAATAACGAAATCCCCAACTCTCTCCGTGGGTCCTTGAGTTGCATAGAATTTCTAGGATCAAAACCAAAAGCAAACAAAATATGATATGCAATGATGATCTAGTGTATAGCATTCCAAATTGAAAATTTGGGATGTTACACCGTCGATGGAAACATGATGGCATGATATAATTCATGGATAGAATGGCATAATTCAAAATATGATGACTATGTGAACAGGATGAGATGATATAACTATATTATGTCTTTAGAAAATGGGTTGGCATTCCATTATTTAGATACATGTTGTCTATGTAAACATCATGGCATGATATAATTCAAATATATGATTTATATACTAAGGAAGTGAGCAGAGGGCAATCGCATATATGATGTGTCAACTAAGGAGATGGCATTCAATATCGTGTATATGATGTAAAAACTAAGCATTGCAATACAACATATGCATGATATGAGTAATATAACCCTGCCAAGTTTGAGCATACACCTCGGGGATAATAGGACTGGTCATCTGCAGAATCCTCCTCACGAAGAGCTATCTCAGTAACCAGCAAGATATCCGCTTCACTGTAGGATTGTCTCTCTGAAGACCTTGTTTTCACTCCAGATTTCTCCATCACCAATTCAAATGGCTGATGCAAAGGAAGAGCAGTTGAATATACAAACATTGTTGACAAAAGCAATGAGAAATACAAAAAAGGACGGCATGATATAATTCACATATATGACGCTTGGCTAAACAACATGGCATTGCATAATTCACATATATAATGCCTTGCAACAAGATAGCATTGCATAATTCACATATATAATGTCTTGCAACAAGATGGCATTGCATAATTCACATATATGGTAATTAGACACTAAACAGGTGGCATTCACACAAAGCATGTCTAAACTAAGCAAACATAGCAATGCAAGATACCATATGCACAATATGAGCATCATAACCCTGCCAAGTTAGAGCATGCACCTCGGGGTAGCACGGTCATCTGTCTCTGAATCCTCCTCTGAGGACCTTTCTATAACCAGCAAGACATGCGCTTCGTCAGATAGCATTGTCTGCTCTGAAGACCTTGTTTCCACTCCAGATTTTACCATGACCGTGCCTAATGGCTGATGCATAGGAAGAGTAATTGAATGTACTAAAATTGTTGACAAATTTAACACGTAATAAAAAATGATGTCATGATATAATTCACATATAAGATGACTGGCTAACTAGGGTTCATTGCAAAATTCACATATATGATGCCTGGCTAAACAAGATGGCATTGCAAGATTCACATATACGATAAAGAAACTAAACAGATGGCACTGAGACAAAGCATGTCTAAACTAAGCAGATGACATCTTTGATGTATGTAGTAAGCAATGCAAGGAACCATATGCATGATATTACCAACATCAGCATGCCAAGTTAGACCAAAGACCTCATGGGGTAAATAGGAGTGGTCTTCTGCTTCTGAACCCCCTCAGAACAGTTATCTTCCTCTTGATTACGATCCGAAATGGGTTGAGGGGGGGATGCCTTTGCGCCCACCATGGAGCAACTTCTGCATGAAATTTTATTGCCACGCAAGGCTCGTCTCTTTTGCTCTACATGTTCAGTTCCATTGTGTACAATAACTGACATGCATAGGAATAAAACATAGTGAGATTATGTAAGGAGTGCATGCACAAATCCAGAGTGATGGTAGCAAACTGTGGATAGACCCAAAACAAATGATAGCAGGCAGATAATAGCTTTAGTTAAAAAATACAGATAATGGCTCCTTTAATGTTTGTTTGCACCCAACATGAAACTCATAGTAGACACCCGAGATTAACCAGATAGTAGACATATAGTACTGATTGATGCCCCAATATGTATCCCACAACCATTTAAAACTCAAGTTTCAAACATAAGTTTGGACCCAGTCGGAGTCTAATAGGTGAACACGACGATAAAGTAGCATGTCATCATATTAAGCAATGCATAACGTAAGCAGACATGGAAGAGTGCGACCTCTCTTGCGGACCCATGTAGTCCTCAAGGTCATCTGCTCAGTTGATTATGGTAATGCAGTTGTCGTGGCTGCCGGCGGCGGGGAAGAAGATCTGAGGCGGCCAAAGATAATCTGGAGAGCGGATCCCTACTGTGGTCAACCCTTCCATCGTTGGAGAAGCTAAGCTGGGGTGGAACACAGCACCGCAGGAGCAGGACAAACCACACAAGGTTTTCTTTGACACATATCTGTAACAGAAGTAATTGTGTAAGGGCTTGTTTGAATTTGAGGATTCTAACAATGCAGGGATAGGAAATAGACAGGAATAGGATAAGAATGCATGTGCAAAACAGAGAATTTAAAAACACAGGATTTCTGCCAATCTGGGTGTTTGGTTCACAAGAATTGGAAGATCACGGGATGCAAAGAAGCATGTTGAGATTAAGTCAAACCACAAGAAGTGTACAACCTCTTTGGCGAAGCCATGTCGATCTCAGCGTGATTGGGTTGGCCGATGAGGATGCTCCGGCTGACTTGGCTGTCGGAGGAGGGGAAGAAGATCTTAGGCGTCTGGAGATGGAGCCCGAGGTACTGCTCCGCTGTGATGGAGGGTTTCATCGTTGGAGCAGCTTTGGTGAGTTGTATGACGCCGAGGCTGAAGCAGGACAAGAGAGACAACGGAGATGACGTAAAATACATAACCACAAAGTGCTAGATGTATACATCAGCCGCTCATCTCTGAACTTAACTGTCGAAAATGAATTTAACTGTCGAAACTGAACTTAACTGTCGAAACTGAATTTTGCTGTCGAAACTGAATTTTACTGTCAAAACTGAACGCACTAGAGGTGAGGCTACAAGTCAGTCGACTGAGTTTTTCATCTCTGGTCAGTCGATTTTGCAGCCGTTGGATACGAAATCAAGGGCCTGCAGTTCATCTTCAACCTCCATCCCCGTGAGCCGCCAGCCACCACCGACCAAACAGCCGCCCCGCGCCGCCCGCGGCCGGCGGTGCGCCACCCCGCCCGCCCCGAAAACACTCCCCACCACCGGTCTGCCGCCGCCCTGGCCATCCCTTTAGGCCCCCCTGTGCTAAGCTTTTTCTCCGGCGATCCCCACGCCACCGCCCCAGCACCGCCGGTGACCACCACCCCCACGCTGAACCCTAAGATAGGTACTGGGGCACCTGTCCGGTGAGCCCTCCTCCCCATTACGGCTGGTTCTTCCTTAACTCGCGAGCCCCCCCACCCCCGAAAATCGATCGACCCAAAAGTCGATTCATCGATCAAGTGTAGCTAAATCGGAGCAGCATCGCGAGCAAGAGCAAGAGCGAGAGCAGCAGCGCGAGCAAGAGCAAGAGCAAGAGACTAGGCAGGGGACCGACAGCAAGAGCACAGCAGCAATGCGAGCGAGAGCTAAAGCAGCAGCAGCTCCTACTGATGTGGACGTGGCCGCCATGGAGGAAGTGGCCGGCGAGGCCGGCGGCGGATGGAGCCGCTCCGTGTTGGCTCGGGACCGAGCGCCGGCAGCACCGTGAGATCGAATCAAGAAGAGAATGCGGCGATTAGTGTACAACCTCTTTGGTGGCACCGATTAGGCCGCAGCTTCATCCGAGGAAACAGCGATGATGATGCTCTTCCGGTGGTGCAGGTGAAGACGGCGGTGTGGGAATGGAAGTGGCACGAAAGACAAGGGGAACGTCGGAACAGCTCCTTGGAGGTGGAGGATGGGGTGGCTGAACCGGCAGGACGACCAGATCGATGACGGATCCTCATCCGGTATGGTGGATGAGGGACGTCGAGGTGTTGCTATGGATGACGTCGTCGGGGAAGAGGCTCCGGCTGGGTGCTGGAAGGAGGAGGGTGTGGGGCTTCGCGGGTTTTGCCAGCCTCGGTGTATGAATGGGTGGGAGGATGGGAGTGGGGAACCATGGCTTAGGGACGCGCTTGTCCGAAATGTGGGGTAAGTTACGAAAGTACCCCCACCGATTTCAGGCGGTTCTTTCGGTTCAGGGGTATCACAGGCATTTCAAGTGTCGGGGTTTCACAGGAGGTTGGAGTTTTCGCGCGCGTTGTAATTTTGGAATAGCAAGGCGCGGGTTGATATGGAGGGAGTTGTCGGAGCACAGCGAGACAAAGATATATCTTAAATATTTCGGGCTAACAAGGCACGGGTTGAAGAGGCGAGAGTTTCGCATCATGATAGACAGAGACACTAGCTTGAAATTTCGGCATAACAAGGCGCGGCTTGAAATTTTGGGAGAACAAGCTTAACGTGTACCAAAGAAAAAACACAATTTAGACTATTATGATATACTACGTACAATGTGTTTAACACGCACAACACACACACAGAGAGACACCATTTAGACTAGTAAGGTACGCGTGCATTGCACGCATGAGATTTGGCAACCAAATTATGAATAAATACCACATTATAGCATGTAAGCTTTGAGTCATGTATGCATGATGTAGATGTTCGTTCAATTCTTATAGTTCATTTCATTCAAAATCATCTAGTCTTTATAAGAAAGCTAATCTATTATAAGATTCATGGAATTGTGTGTTGTAAGGCATAAAGTAAAAACAAATCATGTAGAAAAACATTTGGGCAATTATGATACGGAAGATTCTAGAACAAAGATGAAGTGCTTGTGTTTTGAGGTTTGTGCATTATGCTTAACTTCAACCATAGAGTCTTCTAGATTGTACATGTGGCAAAATCTGGTGGTATCTAGATGATATCCAACGGCCAGTAGTGCTCAAATTTGCCAGCGCTGCACCATCGGATTGGCCTCATCCAACGACCATCTTTGTCACGCCCGGATAATTAAGCTACAGTAAACCCCTGCTAATGATGCCAGGTCATCACATTACTGTTGCTAATCCTCGCTTGATCCAAATCTTAGTTCAATATCAGATTGAAAATAAATCCCAGAATTCAAATTTCTCAAACACACAAAATAAAATGTTCAAAGTGTGGCAAATATTGCATACCGAATTATGGTGGTGACCCAACACTTGTGTAAAGTATTTAGATGCCCTTTTGTGAATATAACAGTGACTAAAACAACCACATTAGTCTAATTAATTTTGTTTAAAAAAATCAAATGAATTCAATTATTACCCTAACCATTCTTGGCAGTGTATAAATATGCAATGCTAATTATGGACCAAGTTCTATGTTTTATAAAACTAGTTTACTACTAAAAATAAAAGCAAAGCAGAAAAGAGAATAGTAAAAACAAAGAAAATAAAAGGAATAAATAGCCCCCTCCCCCTCACTGCCCTGGGCCTCAGTCCACAGTGGCAGGCCTCAGCACAGCCGCCCTACCCCCACCCTCGGTCGCCTTCTACTGCTTGACCGATCGCTCGGTCGCGGTCGCCACCCGACCGGCTTGCCGGCGTCATCGGCGAGGGGATAAGATCCCCTGACGCCTCGACCCCCTCGTCCCCTGCCCCACTCGCCACACTCCCCTCTCTCCTCCTCGGCGCCCTCTTCCCAGATCCACTCCTCCCTTTCCCCTCGCTCTTCTCCACCTGAGTGCCTCCTGTCGCCGCCGCCGTCGTCCGCCGCGGCGACCATCGCTCCCCATCCCGTCCGCCGCGGCGACCATCGCTCCCCGTCCCGCACGACGCGTCTCGGAGCTTCACAGGCCTCGACTCTGTCCCCTACATCGACCAAGTGGAGCTGGGGAGGCACCACGTCTTCGCCTCCAAGCTCGCCTCCCCGACGGCCACCGCCCCCTCCCGTCTACATCGAGCCCTGCACTACTAAGCCCCCGAGGGATCACCGTGCGTCCACACGGTGAGCACCACCCGCTCCCCCTTTCCCTCGTCACCGTAGCACCGCTACCTACGAGCTTCGGCTCTGCAGTCCGTCGTGGCCGGAGCTCTCCTACCGTGTGCGCTCGCCCGCCATTTGCTGCGGCCCTTGCAACGCGTTCGCCGCGCGTCCCGCGCGCCTCTGGCCCTTTCCCCGCGCGCCCGCGTCCGCTAGTCGCCACTGCTGCCTGTTAACTGCTGCTGTTACTCGCTACTACTTCTAAGCTGCTGTTGTTGCGCCCCCGGCGGAGCCCGCTCTGCGCTAGCTTGCGCTTATCGCCCGCTGCAAGACAGCCTCCAGCTGCCGCCACTTCCTGTCGCGCGCACCCACAGCGCTGCGCCTCCCGCCGCTTTGGCTAGCTACCATCGCTGCCGCAGCTCCGCCTGGTATAGTCAGCGTCACGCGGCCCCACCCGTCGCTTCGCCCGTCGCTCGCGCGCAGCCATTGCCCGCCGTCGTCGGGCTGCGTTACGCCGCCGCCGGACCCGCTTCCCCGCCTTGACCTTGCTGCGGCGGGCATAGCTCCGGCCGGCTGGCCTCGCCCATACAGAAACCCACGGCCTCGGGCACGGGCGCCCGCAACCGCTCGCCCAGCGCCCGATTAGGCCTTATGGGCCACTGCCATCGGGGCCCGCCCCTGCAAAAAAAGGTGATTTAAAAATAATAATAAAATATTAGTTAAATTAAGCTAATTAGATTAATTAGTTTAACCTAATCCCCCAATGACATGTGGGCCTAGTGCCTAATTAGCTAATTAGATTAGTTAAAACTTGTTAAACCACCCATTGTTAATGATAGGTGGGTCCCTGGAGTCAGCTTGACCAGTCAACTAGCTGGTTGACTTTTTACCCTGATGACGTCATGTTGATGCAATAACCCCATTTTAGATTTAACTAGTACAAATGCCCGTGCGTTGCAACGGGCAAAAAATATCAAAAAACCTATTCCGGCGTGCTAGTACGCGCCACTTTTTGTATCCAACTCAAACAAACATCACAAATGGCAGGAGATAACATTACACATAGATCTACTCCAATGGCCACGCCATTGCTCTGATTGGAGTTTGCCATGAATGCAATAGGGAAAAATGGTGAGAATTCAAACTTAGTGATAATTGTTAGATGTCTCACATTTTGCAAAACCAGCTGCACGTGTCACTTCTTATATAAAAATCTTACAAACATCACAAAATAATGTAATCCTCACCTCCAGTGACAATGTGAAAGTAATGTTATTGTACCAAATCCTTCCAGAATTCAACTAAAGGAACATTACAAATAGCTATATTCAAGAATGGAGGAAAATATTGATCAAAGTATGAAGGAAACCTTTGTCAAACTTGGGAGATATGTTTGCTTAAAAATAGATAATGGCCACCATCATTCGGATATAAATTTTAGTAGCAACATACATTTTACTTTACATATCATGTAGCCAGCAATGTGTTTGATATCCAGTTAGGATATTGTTTAATAATACTGCAGTGTAAGAGAACATAAAACAGTGTGAGCTTAAGTTGGGTTTAACCCACCTTACCAACATAATTATTTCTATCTTCATGAGGTGGACCATGGACTTTAGAGTCATTCAAATCTAGGGGTGAACCACCATGGGCATGCCGTTGACCTAAAAAGCAGATGATTTGATATCTTGACACACATATACAAGCTGTGAATGAGGTGCAATACTCCACCACCTGAAATGAAATCAAAAGATAAAATTAGCAAAGCTAGAGGATTAGCATATATCTCCAAAGGTTAGAAGAATTTGCAAAGCAAAAGAAAAGGAGATCATGCTATCAACATACATAGCTTGATGCCACATAAATTAACATGTTTAGCCGTCACACACCCTGATCTTGAATGTATTTTGTTGCTGCATAAATATGAACAGAATGAATCAAACAAATCAAATAATGCTAAAGAATTAAGAGCCAACAATAGGCACACGATCGTGGTGCTGACATAACGACCGTTTTAGTACGAAATATATTCAGTGGGAAACTTTTGACTTCATAGAGAATGGAATGGGCATGGGCAGGGGTCTTCTCATACAGCTGATACCTTCTTGCCTTCTCAGTTGGGACCTGAAAAGAAACAAGAAAAAAATTGTGGCCATTAAAATCATTTACAATGTCAACTAAAAATATAGTCTTCCCCATGACTCCTTACCAGAGAGTAGATGCTCCAAATGTATTAAGAACTTATTGTCCAACATTACAGTGATATAAGCAAAATCCAGGAAATTACTAAAGATTTTTTTACTCTTCTTGGAAATCAGATAAGCTTGTTTGGATGTAGCAGAACTTATGTCCAACATTACAGCGATATAGACATGTTATCAAAGTAATGCTCTTGACACGCCCATGTGTGTGCAATGGATATAAGTGAGGCAATATATATGCTCATAGAGAGAGATCCTTGAAAGGGTTGTTCTACAGTCTAAAAATATCATTAGTTCTCTCATGTATCTAAAAATATATAGAACAAATAATGGAGGTTTCATCCAGATTTCAATTCTTACCATTGGAAGTTGCTTAGCTTTCACCCCAGACGTTCTGTCATATGATAAACTACCCAAGAAAAATCAAAACTTTCTTCAACCTACTTTTCATAAAGAAGGGTGAAATTTTACAGCAAAAGTTCCACAAGCACATACATGGCACTTATATTTGCATATTCATAGAAATGGAGAATGGTATAAAGAGGAATATTTTAGGCTGGCAGTCTGACACTATGTCCGATGCGGTTCAGATGCATGTATTTCTATGGCTAGATATGCATATAATTTAACATATACAATGGGAACGTGCATCTGCCCTCCTACCAAAGTGACCATTCTACGTTCCCTGTGAAAGTTGTGCTTCTGCTAGGCATTTGTGGGAACATATGAAATGCATAATGCATGATAAATGAAGCAAAACAAGAGGACTGGAGATTAAAGTGAGAATGATTCCTATATTTTCATAAGTTTCTAAATTTCTCCCAATCCCACAAAAATAAAATAGGAGATACTCCTTTCTCTCTGTAATACCTTGATGTAGATTGTTACTAACCACTTGCTTATTTTTGAAATAGGTATACAACTACTGGCTTCAATGTTTTCCATTGACTCCGCATATATACACTTCGGTAAACTATACATTTGTACGCACTGCAAGTGCAACATATTTGATGTGAAACTGAAACTACACACTTCAGAGAAGAAGATTAGGAATAGCACAGAACCACATGACGTGAGACATTTATGAGTTCCGCTTCAGCAACAATCATGCCTCCCATGCCTGCCTTTTGCAAGGTTAGCTTCAGTACGTACCTCAAGCGGAGAACCGACAGATTGAGTTACGGCAAAGTGTGGAGCATCGGGCGGACGGCGGGTGAGGGAGTACCGGATTAGGGGGTGTCCGGACAGCCGGACTATCGTCACGGCCGGACTCCAAGACTATGAAGATACAAGATTGAAGACTTCGTCCCGTGTCCGGATGGGACTTTCCTTGGCGTGGAAGGCAAGCTTGGCGGTACGGATATGTAGATCTCCTACCATTGTAACCGACTCTGTGTAACCCTAACCTATGCGGTGTCTATATAAACCGGAGGGTTTTAGTCCGTAGGACGAACAACAATCATACCATAGGCTAGCTTCTAGGGTTTAACCTCCTTGATCTCGTGGTAGATCTACTCTTGTACTACCCATATCATCAATATTAATCAAGCAGGAGTAGGGTATTACCTCCATCGAGAGGGCCCGAACCTGGGTAAAAACATCGTCTCCCTTCTCTCCTGTTACCATCCGCCTAGACGCACAGTTCGGGACCCCCTACCCGAGATCCGCCAGTTTTGACACCGACATTGGTGCTTTCATTGAGAGTTCCTCTATGCCGTCGCCATCAGGTAGGATGCCTCATCTCGTCTTTAAAGACGATACCATCGCCAAAGAAGCCTTGGCACTGGTCAAACTCTTCGGCTAGGTGGTTTTCTCATGACCGCTAGTTCGGCCGCCGCGCCGACGATGAGTTCTCGAGTCATCGAGACCAATCTCCATGTTAGTTCGGAACTTGTCGAACAGTTAGATCCGATCAAGCTCTCCTCCATAAACGAGCTCTTGGATCGCATCGCCGCCCTGGGAGTCGCCACAGATTATGACTGGATCGGGCCTAAAACCGATCTGAGAGAGATCAACTCTCCCCAGGCTACCCATCATGTTGCTGTGATAGAGGAGCAATGTGGCGATTCTTCTTCTATCTTAAAGACTAGCTACGTCCGGATTCCCGATCCCTCCATGCCGGATTCCCGCGGAGGGAAGGATGTCGATCAAGCCCTGAACTTAAAGTCAGGCGGCGGGTTGGACTCATTGGATAGCACTCAAAAATCCAAACTTACGAGTTCGGAAACTTCTCGGCCCTTGAGTCCTAAATTGGACGGGGTTCCGGATTTAGTGCCACCCGCCCACCCTTGAGTCCTAAATCTCTCTCGAATTCGGCAAGAGCCCGCCGAAACAGTACATCATTACTGGGCCAGATTCCTCCTTGTTATGAACAGGATAAAGGACTGCCGAGAGGAGGACGCAATCCCAATCTTCTGCAATAATTGCACGGACAAGGGAATCCTAAACGCCATAAATCATCGTGAAATTACACGCTTTCCTGACTTGGCGACCATAGTACAAAAATATTGTGTGATGGAGAGCGCCTGGAAAACCAAAAGTAAATTTTGGGATAATCCGGCCCCGAATACATCCCTAGTCCGAAACAAAAGGGTGCATCATTATAAAGCACCTGGGTTAAATACCAAAAAACCAAAACCCCCTAAAGGGTACGGAACCGTACTGGAGGGTTGGCTAAGCGGACCCGCAAAATTCATAGCACAGAGGGCGCCACTCCAACTCATAGCCTTCGAGCATGTTGGATACTACGGCAGGTGGCCAAAAGTGGCAAAGAGCTTCTAGCTTCGGAATCCCAGCCCAGCGACACCAGTAAGGTGTTAACAGTCTTCGAGACTTTCGCATCATATAAACATGTGAAAACGAACACTCCGCAACCTTGCCGAAGTCTACCAAGTAGCAACAATAAATCCATGGAGTGACACGGCTATTACCTTTAATGCCAAGGATTTAACCTAAATTCCGAACTGCCCGGGCACCAGCCGCATTGGTCCTCAACCCGATAGTGGGCGATTTGCCGCCTTACTAAGGTACTCATGGATGGCGGCAGCGGACTAAACCTCATCTATGAGGAAACCCTCGAAAAATGGAAATAGATTGGAACCGCATTGAGTAAGTAGCACAACCTTTAGAGGAATAATCCCAGCCGGAAGCATGCTGCACAGGAAAAATCACGCTGGACGTAGTGTTCGGCTCGCCGGACAATTACAGGTCCGAGGAGGTCACATATCAAGTGGCCCCGTTCAACAGCGGATATCATGCTTTATTAGGACGAGAGGCATTCAATATTTTTCAAGATATACCCCATTATGGGTACATGAAGCTTAAAATTCCCGGACCTAACGGAATCATCACTCTCGCTAGTGATCCGAACATAGCACTCTGCGCCAAAAACAAGACAGCCGCACTAGCCCTCGAGGCACTATCCGAAGCCCTAGCGGCCGAGGAACTCACCGCGATGCGCTCCACGGTGAACAGGGACGATGTGATACTTGATAAAAGATCCAAGTACACCTCTTTTAAACCAGCGGATGAAATAGTCAAATTCCAGGTCCACCCAACGGACCCTGCAAAGATGGCCTCCATTGGGGCACAATTAAACCCTGATGTAGACGCCGCACTACGAGAATTTCTACAAGAAAACTGGGACATCTTTGCCTGGCACCCTTCAGACATGCCAGGAATCCCACGTCAGCTGGCCGAGCACAGCCTAAATATCCTAAAAGGATTCAAGCCAGTCAAACAGGCTCTTGGCGCTTTTCGAACCCAAGAGACAGGCCATGGGAGAGGAGCTAGCCAAACTTTTGGAAGCCGGATTCATCGAGATATAAAACATCCGGACTGGCTAGCAAACCTAGTGATGGTACCAAAGAAGGATAAATCCTGGCGCCTATGTGTTGATTTTAAGGACCTTAATAAGGCTTGCCCAAAGGATCCCTTCCCCCTCCCTCGAGTTGATCAAATCATTGACGCTACAGCAGGACACGACTCATTGTGCTTCCTTGACGCTGCATCGGCTACCACCAAATCAAGATGGCAGAGCTGCACCAAGCTGCAACAGCATTCATCACTCCATACGGCCCGCTCGCTTCAACACAATGCCCTTTGGGCTCAAAAACGCCGGCGCAACATATCAGCGCATGATTCAGACATGTCTGGCAAACCAGATCGGCAAAACGGTGGAAGCATATGTAGATGACGTGGTCGTCAAAACCAAGCACGTCGAAACTCTAGTAGACGACTTGAGGCTCACATTCGACAATCTTCAAAAATATGACATCAAGCTCAATCCGGAAAAATGCGTCTTTGGTGTTCCAGCCAGAAAGCTCCTGGGCTTCATTTTGTCCGGTAGAGGAATTGAAGCAAACCCAGCCAAGATTCGAGCTCTATCACAATTGGATATTCCAAAAGACCTCAAACAAATACAAAAATTGACGGGATGCGTAGCGGCTCTAAGTTGCTTTATCTCCCGTTTAGGAGAAAAGGCATTACCCCTTTACCGCCTCCTCCGCCGCACCAAACACTTCGAGTGGACGGATGCCGCCACGGCCGGACTCGAAGAAATAAAGGCCATTTTGGCAACAAATCCGGTCCTGGCCGCGCCCAACGTGGGAGAACCAATGCTATTATATATCGCCGCAACACATCAAGTTGTCAGAGCGGTGCTCGTTGTCAAACGAGAAACGGTCGGACACCGGTTCCCTATTCAAAAACCGGTTTATTATGGGTCCACTATCCTAACTCCATGCAAGTTCCGGTACCCACACTATCAAAAGATAGCATACGCGGTGTTCATGGCCTCCCGGAAGCTGCGACACTACTTTCAAGAGTGTTCGATAACGGTGGCCTTCGAAGTACCTCTTAATGATATTATAAACAACCGCGACGCGACGGGCCGGATCGCTAAATGGGCCATAGAGCTCCTCCCATTCGACATAACTTATAAGCCACGACGAGCTATTAAGTCGCAGGTTTTGCCCGACTTCGTGGCCGAATGGACCGAAGCCGAACTCCCTAAAGAGTACGGCGCATACTCCAATTGGATCATGCACTTTGACAGCTCCAAAATGCTGGTCGGCCTGGGGGCTGGCGTCGTCCTGACGTCCCCAACCGGGAACACAGTCCAATACGTCCTTCAAATAATGTATACGGACTACAACAACACAGCCAAATACGAGGCCCTTCTGCACGGCCTCCGGATGGCAGTCTCCATGGGCATTCAATGCCTAGAGGTGCACGGGGATTCTAACCTCGCAATATCTCAAAAAAACGGGGACTTTGATGCCAAAGATCCAAAAATGGCAGCATACCGCAATGCGGTCCTAAAATGTCAAGACAGTTCAAGGGCTCGAATTTCATCATATAGCCGGGATAACAACCAGCGGCGGATATATTGGCACCCATCGGTGCAAAACGCGATGCCGCCCCACCCAATATCTTTTTGGAATGGCTGTTCAAGCCATCCGTATTATGGGAAGGAGTCCGCACAACAATCCGGACCCAACCGCACCGCCGACGCCAACACTCGACACAACCGAGGCTCCGCCCGAGATAACACCCTCTGCTCACGAAATAATGGCGGTTATCGCCCCATGGACGGAACAATTCCTAGCCTACCTAACTAGGCAGGAACTCCCCGAAGACCAAAATGAGGCTCGCTGCATAGTGCGGCGCTCTAAAGCCTGTAAAGTCCATGAGGGAGAGCTTTATAAGAAAAGCACTACCGGAGTCCATAAAAGGTGTATCTCCGAAGAGGAAGGGCGAATCCTCCTGGCTGAAATTCATGCCGGACTGGGTGGGCACCACGCCGCAGCCTGGGCCCTTGTAGGCAAGGCCTTCCGTACAGGATTTTATTGGCCGACGGCCCGGGCAGATGCGCGGGACTTAGTCCAAAGATGCGTTGGTTGCCAGCTTTTTGCTAACCAAAGCCACATGCCACCCACCGCCCTTAAAACTATACCCATCACCGGCCGTCATGGTCCGGGGCTTGACATGGTTGGACCCCTCAAGGGAGGAACCCACAAGCAAAAATACCTATTGGTCATGGTGGATAAATTCACCAAATGGATAGAGGCCAAGCCTGTTAAAACGGCCGAATCCGGACCAGTGATAGACTTTATATCATGGGTAGTGCACCGTTACGGTGTCCTCCACAGTATCATCACTGATAATGGCACCAACTTCACGACCGACGAGGTCAAATTATGGTGCAAAAACATGGGCATCAAGCTCGATTACGCCTTAGTCTATCACCCTCAAACCAACGGCCAAGTCGAAAGGGCAAATGGTCTAATCATGAGCGGCATTAAACCCAGACTAGTGCGGTCCCTCAAGGAATCTAACACGCACTAGGTTGAGGAGCTCGACTCCGTACTCTGGGGGCTGCAGACCATGCCGAATCGTACTACCGAATTCACACCATTCTTCATGGTGTACGGCGCAGAGGCAATCTTGCCCTGCGACATAATATACATGGCTCACCTCGCGTGCGCATCTATGAAGAAAGAGAAGCCGATCTCGATCGGCAGGACAGTTTGGACGCATTGGAGGAGGAGCGCGATGTGGCAAAAGCTCGCTCCGCATTCTATCAACAGCAGGCTCGAAGATATCAAAGCAGGGAAGTACGGGCCAAAGCTTACAACGTTGGCGAACTAGTTCTACGCCTGCCGGACAAGAAAAAGGACAAACTCAAGCCCAAATGGGAAGGTCCCTTCATCATTGACCAGGTCCTGACCGGCGGAGCATACCGTCTGCGAAACGCATCGGATAACCGACTCGAGCCGAACCCATGGAACGCAGCCCGTCTATGAAGATTCTACGCCTAAGTGCCGGACTCCAAGTTTGTCTCCTTCCACCGTCCGCATTCTTTATTTTTGCTTTTTGTGCTGTCTTTTATTTCTCTCCTTCCTCCTTCTTCTTCTTGTAGCCTTTAGAGGCTCATTTGCGGGTTTTTTTCGCACACACTTGACGCGCTGTCCGCGCTCACTATACCTGGGGGCTTCTTTAACAGAAGCTTATTTATACGGGCTTCATGCCCAACACATGCGTTAAAATTCCGCATGTACCTTTTATTCACCATTACATGCATCGATATGACTTAAGTTTTGGCCAAGCTGGGTTGCCTGGCTCCTGTGCTTACCCCTACGTTTCCCATTGTTCGGCTAGGTGGTAAAGGGAGCACCTCTGTGATTGTTACCGCCGGGTCAGCCGGATGTTTACCTCAGACTGGGTGAAGCCGAAAGCTAGCGTTCTTAAGGGAATATTCGGTCGGTGAACTGAAAGATGATTTTAATTATTTACCCATCTGCCCCTGATGATTTTCTCGCTTTCATAGCAGCTTTGACATGCACTTTAGGGCATGCATCCCAATAAAGGAACCCTTAACGGAACTATTCTCCCGGAAGATGTTTCTTACTACCCATGTAATATAACATAACTAGTTGGGCACTTGTCCGATATAGCAAAATGACCCCACGCCTTGTCTCCATGCATACCACGGTTCTTATATAACCACTAAGGTATTGGACACACTCCGGACTATTGGGTCCGGAGGTCGGGCTTAAAAGGTCCGCTATGACAAACGATCTACAATCCGCTAGAAGACATTCTTTCATGTCATATTTTTACATAAGTCAACTCGACTCATTGTATTCCTCCTCAATGCCATCTAATATGCTATCTAATTTACAATCTTGCTGGGAATACTTGGCGGCCAATTCTACTTGGTCGTACACTGCTTACAGGATCTCCATCCCATCCGCCCCACAGTCCGACCTCGCCATGTGGTTTGGGTCACCGTGTACCGCGTCTTCACCATGGCCCAGGCCTCCCTGGCGCCTTGACGGCAGGCCGATATCTTCCATAGCCGGAAGCGCCGCCGTGCTCCTTGAAGCCGCTCTGCCAGCTCCCCAATACCTTCGGGCAGGGAGATAGATGGCCACAAGGCCTGGCCGACGCCTTTCATCACCTACCGGACTCGTTCGTGCAGCTGATGCAGTTCGGGAAGAAGATCGCCCGAAGAACTGGGCATCTCCTCCTCAGGACGACCTGTGAGCAAACCTACATACATGTTTAAGTTAGTTGCCTTCCTCGCCGAACTCTTTCAAAGTTCGCTCAAGCACTTACTAAAAATGCCGCGACGAAGCCGCCGATTCTCCTTTACGGAGTCAGACAGCTGGGCACGAACATCCTTTAGTTCCTCACCCATCTTGGTGTTGGCATCTTGGAGGTTATTTTTCTCCCGCCGCACTTTGTCAAGACGCTCGCCGCCTTTAGCTGGTGCAAGAGCTGCTGCTTGTCCGGATCTAGTCCGGCGCCATCTGCAATATTTTTGTCAGATTTACACACCCGCCGCACTTCATAAACTATTTATCTTCTAAAGCGTATATTACCAGAGGGGGTCTCTGTGGCTCCCTCAGAGCGGCTAGTGCGGCCGCAAGTTGGGCCCTCAGACTCTTCAAGCCCTGGGACAGTCGGGTATTCTTTCTCAGAAGATCCTCAGATACAAATGATCCTTAAAACAGTTATTCTAACTATTTTAAGTCTCGGGGGCTACTAGCATATATAACGGTCAAATTTTCTTACCCGTATGTCCTTTACATACTGCTCCATGGCTCTGGCTAGACCATCTTAAGCAGCACGGAGGTGCGCATCTCCCGAATCAAAGGCATTCAAGGCCTCTATGGAGAAACATGCGTCACGAAGAACTGTCCGGCGATGCCTGTGATTCAAGGCGCTCTCCACCTTGGAGTTGGTGGCGGACAACCTGTCAGCATCCTCTGTCGGAGGAGCATCTGACGCACGTCTCGTGCTCGCCTCAGCCTCCGGACCCGGCTTTGAAGCTTGGCCGGTGAAGGTTCGATTGGCAACCTCTCTGGACTCAGTCCGGCGAGCGCTCTTTTTCCTGAAAAGAGCATCAGCGTTAGTACGCCTTCCAGGAATCAATCCTGGGAGTATGGTGACACGCCATACCGTTGCGGCGGAGTTTCGATCCGGACAACACTTCTTTTTAACCTGCGGGGCCGCACTGCCCTTGGTTGGCCAGCCGCTGCGGGCTTGGCTTCCTGCCTCGAAGGTACCCCCTGCGAAACGCCATTGGTATACGATGATCAAAACTAAGCATGGATGGGTCATTATCAGGGTTTTGGGATCTCGGTCTCATTTACCTGTGAGACTGGAAGTATTCCGGGTTAATCAGCCGTAATGGCAACCAAAGCATTGTCGATTCTAAGTTGGCGGAATACCCCGTCGATCAACTCCACCTTTATATCCGGATCCTCTTCGGAGGTCGGATCGAGGGACCGTTCCAGATCCTCGGGTTGTGGGGGCGGGCTGTGTATCTTCTCCACAGTCCGGCGCAGTTCCTGCGCAGAAACCACGAAATGAGATATTTAACCATGGGAACACGGATCGGACAGGTCACGAAGATGTTTGCTTACCCAGCTTCGAGAATTATTCGAGGAAAACTCCTTCAGTGGATTGACACGGAGGAAATCCTCCTCCTCCCCTTTATACATGGCAGATAAGATCTTCACCAGTTCGGTGACCGATCCCGCCCTTTGCGGCCATGGCGGTGGCATCATCCTCCCGCTGAAGTCCCACATGGGTGGCCTCAGACCGGAGCGGCTGCACTCCCCTCATAATGCAGATTGCCATGACTCTGTCATGGTCAATCCGCATGAGCCAAGAACTTTATTCGCTCATCAAATAAAGGACATCCGGTTATCTTCACTCCGGGGCTCCGAGGGCGCCAGCTTAGGCGCTTCTTCAGAGGAGCATTGCTGAACTCCGGAAGGCCAATCCGAACAGGATCCGGCAGCGGGACGTCCTCCATGTAAAACCATTCCAAAGGCCAGTCTTCGGACGCCTTCTTTGGGGTTCCGGATAAGTATCCGGTCCTGGCGATGCGCCATAGCTCGGCTCCTCCCACTTGATATATTGACCCCTCATGAGAACGGGGTACTAGGCAAAATATTCTCTTCCACAGCCCGAAATGAGCCTCGACGCCCAAGAACAGTTCGCAAAGGGCCACGAAGCCCGCAATGTGCAGGATGGTGGCAGGAGTAAGGTGGTGCAATTGGAGGCCGTAGAACTCCAAGAGCCCCCGGAGAAACGGATGGATTGGAAATCTGAGTCCTCTTACTAGATAAGAGATGGAGCATACCCGCTCCCCTTTAGAGGGATCGGGGACGCTCTCCGCTTGCTTTCCGCCCTTGTAGGTGGCAAGTCCAGCTCGAACCGGAACCATGAAGGCCGAGGGGAGAAATCCTTTGGCTTGGAGTATAACTAGCTCGCTATGCGGGACTGAGCATCTCTCCCAATTTCCTGGCTGAGGGCTAGGAGCGCGAGAAGAGGAGCCGCGTCGACTGTCCATGATGGAATGGGCTTTGGTCGAGGCGCCCGATGAAAGCTCGCAAAGGGGGATGGTGTGACTCAGATCTAGATCCTTGCCCTTTATAGGCGGCTCATTTCTTGCTGCTAGGGGGTAATTGTAAAATACCCTGGCTGTTCGTGATTCATTCAAACACGTGGAAGATGGCCATTATTGGGCGAGATGCCGAGGAGCGCATCATTTATCGAAGCCGGACACTATTCGACAAGTATATGGAATTTGGAGAAGAACCCGCCGCAATGTCAAGACAATCAACGCGCCGGACTCATCGTCATTGAAGCCTGGTTCGGGGCTACCGAGGAGTCCCGGATTAGGGGTGTCCGGACAGCGGACTATCGCCACGGCGGACTCCAAGACTATGAAGATACAAGATTGAAGACTTCGCCCCGTGTCCGGATGGGACTTTCCTTGGCGTGGAAGGCAAGCTTGGCGATACGGATATGTAGATCTCCTACCATTGTAACCGACTCTGTAACCCTAACCTATCCGTGTCTATTTAAACTGGAGGGTTTTAGTCCGAGGACTAACAACAATCATACCATAGGCTAGCTTCTAGGGTTTAACCTCCTTGATCTCGTGGTAGATCTACTCTTGTACTACCCATATCATCATTATTAATCAAGAAGGAGTAGGGTATTACTTCCATCGAGAGGGCCCGAACCTGGGTAAAAACATCGTTTCCCTTGTCTCCTGTTACCATCCGCCTAGATGCACAGTTCGGGACCCCCTACCCGAGATCCGCCGGTTTTGACACCGACAGCGGGCGAAATCAGCTGAGGCAAGATTGAATAGCAATGCCGAGCACGGAACTTGCGATGAAATTTACCCAAGCTTGCATGGAGAGTTGCGGCTCCTCCTTCCGCTTCCCACGTGGTGCCCAATGTCACGGTAGGGCCTTGTGCATGAGAAGCCAACGCACGCAATGACATTAGATCGTAACAACGGAGAGAGGACCCGGTCCGTGGAAACAACACCGCCATGGTTTTCCAAAGGCATGTACTGCAACATAATCATGGGCACTCATCACTTCGAATCCATATACGGCTGCAACAGTTTTTATCTGCAGCCAAGACAGATTCACTGCTTGCTTATCATGGAAATTCTCAGAACAACAACTACGCTGACAGGCACGATGACACCAACCCCTTCACCAAACACGGAAACACAATCGTCTTCTTCCGCATGGGTTGTATGACGGCTGGCTGCCGCGAGCGCTCGACCTGTCGTCCATGATGCGGAGTTTGCCCCACTCGAGGGATTTGAGTTTTCGAGCACCACTACGCTCGCGAGCCAGAGACCGGCCACCACATCAGCTAGCCAGCGGCCATCTTTCAATTAGCAATTGAGGGACCATGAAGCAAGGCAGTAATCCACAGACGGAACCGCACGAGGGGCAGAAAATCGAATCTTTGGGCCGCCTACCAATTAAGGAACAAGAGCAGTGGCCAAACCCGAGGAGACGCTCACCTGGGTGAGAACCGCCGTGAAGGACATCTCCCCAGCGGCAGCGCAAAGTCCTGCACGTCGTCACCCTCTCCTCTCCGAGCGGACATCGGTCGCCGGCGCTGCCGCAGGTGAATCCACTTGTGCAGTCGGGAGCGCCAGGAGGCCGAGCCGGTAGAGGACGCAGAGGAGGAGGCCCTGTCGTCCTCCGGGGAGTCGCTGGCGATGTGGGCGGCCCCGTCCATCAAAAGGGGGCCGCTGGAGTTCAAGCCCCGCCGCCTGACCTCCTCCCGCGCCTCGTAGATCGCCTCCACGCCGTCCCCGGAACAGGATCCGGCCCCTGCCTCGCCTCCTCGACCGGATCTGGCTGAAGATCGCCGCCGCCGCACGCGGCGTCGTCTGCATAGCGGCCCCATCTCGCTCGGAACTAGCTTGGAGCGCCCGGACTCAGGAGGAAAGAGATGGTGATGGACTGCGGGCTGATTATGTAAAATATGAGGTGTTTTTATGTAAAACATGCTGAGCAAAACGTTATTCACTTAATCGTGGACTGTGGGTTGATTACTCAAAAGTACAGGGACTTTTTTACATAAGTACTAACGACGGACGACCAGAAGCGATCGCTGGTTTATTAGTAGGTAGAGATAATAATTCCATGAATTCAATAAAACTTCTAAAAATTCATATAATATAATCCGTAGCTCGGATGAAAAAAGTTTTATACATGAAAGTTGCTCAGAACGATGAGACGAATCAAAATACGCTCTCTCTTCATCTGTCACATGCACCTAACATAGCGAACATCAAACTTTTCCTCTCCGTTTCGGTTGTCCGAAAATGCCTAACTCCGGGAAAACTTTCCGGATGTTATCCCCCTTCGCCGGTATCGTCTACCACCGCGTTAGAACACCCTAGCACCGCGTATCGTCATGCTATGCTTAGTGTTGCAACTGTTTGCTCTGTATTTAATGTTTCTTCCCCTTCTTCTCTCCGGTAGACCCCAAGACCGCTGCTGATGCCCCAGTGATCGACGACGACCCTTCTTCCCTTTCAAGGCAGCTTCCAGGCAAGCCCCCCCCCCCCCTTTTGATCATCCCGATATCACCCATTCCATTCTCTCATGCTTGCATTAGATTTTGCTACTGTTATTGATTGCTCCTATTCTGATGCATAGCCTGCTTTTGTACCTGCTATTGTTACCTACCTGCTTGTCCTAAACTGCTTAGTATAGATTGGTTAGAGATCCATCAGTGACCCCCACTTGTCCTTGTTTCCCCTGCTTCATCATCGACGCCTCGATCAACGTGATCGATGACCAGAGCCTGACACCTCACATCACTTCATGCCCCTTTTGTTGCTCGACTCTACGGAGCTACTATCGAGTGTCGAGGGTGATCCCTCATAACGCACTCCTGATGATAATTCTGTAGTGTAGCTATTCGGTGTGGTCATCGAGGGTGGTTCCTCTTTCACCATTCCCTATACGGCTCTGTCGTGCAACACCTCAAGTGTGAACCTCGAGGGTGGTCCCTCTTACGTTCACCTTGTTGTTTACATCGAGTGGAATCCTCCGGGGGTTATTCCTCGGGATTTCCCCTTGATGTCTGAACACACGGTTACCTTGACTTTAATTGAGACCGTTGTGAAAGCCGGGCGGGCCCGGAGAGCACCCGAGCGATGTGACGGTGGCGGCTGGCTGTTTAGCGGTATCACCAAGGAGGGGTGATAGCTCCGGACTCGTCCCGAAAACCGTCACTTCTTTTTAATAATGCACTAACAGGTTTGGGTATTTGTTCTGATTTGGCCTTTGGCCATTACGCACTAACCACCACGCGAGAATAGTTATGGGCCTCGACATCGCTGTATCAGCTGAGGCTTTGTCAGACGTCCAATTCAGCATTGCGGCACGGCTGGGTGGCACCCCAGTGGTGGTGCCTAGGTTTGTCCTGCACGTAACGACCCGGAGTGCTACGGGCGATGGGCTCAGACCCCGGAGTGCTTAGGATGTAGACCGGCGGGGACCTCTCTGCTGAGCCTAGGTAGGGCTACGACGTGTTGATCTTCCGTGGCCGGGAATTCACCAAGAAAAGTGTGTCTGTAGGACCTTGAAGTATGTCTAGAGGGGGGGTGATTAGACTACTTGACCAATAAAAACTTAACCTTTTCGCAATTTTAGACTTCGGCAGATTTTGGCTATTTTAGAACAAGTCAAGCAATCTTCACACAATTCAAGCAAGCATGCAAAGAGTATATTGGCAGCGGAAAATAAAGCATGCAACTTGCAAGAATGTAAAGGGAAGGGTTTGGAGGATTCAAACGCAATTGGAGACACTGATGTTTTTGTTGTGGTTCCGATAGGTGGTGCTATCGTACATCCACGTTGATGGAGACTTCAACCCACGTAGGGTAACAGTTGCGCGAGTCCACGGAGGGATCCACCCACGAAGGGTCCATGAACAAGCAACCTTGTCTATCCCACCATGGCCGTCGCCCACGAAGGACTTGCCTCACTAGCTGTAGATCTTCACGAAGTAGGCGATCTCCTTGCCCTTACAAACTCCTTGGTTCAACTCCACAATCTTGTCGGAGGCTCCCAAGTGACACCTAGCCAATCTAGGAGACACCACTCTCCAAGAAATAACAAATGGTGTGTTGATGATGAACTCCTTGCTCTTGTGCTTCAAATGATAGTCTCCCCAACACTCAACTCTCTCTCATAGGATTTTGATCTGGTGGAAAGAAGATTTGAGTGGAAAGCAACTTGGGGAAGGCTAGAGATCAAGATTCATATGGTTGGAATGGAATATCTTGGCCTCAACACATGAGTAGGTGGTTCTCTCTCAGAATTGGTAAGTTGGAAGTGTAGGTTTGTTCTATGGCTCTCTCCACGAATGAAGAGGAGGTGGAGGGGTATATATAGCCTCCACAACAAATCTAACCGTTACACACAATTTACCAAACTCGGTGGGACCGAATTATCAAACTCGGTAGGACCAATTTAGTAAACCTAGTGACCGTTAGGATTTTTGGTGGGACTGACATGCAACTCGGTAGGACCGATATGATTAGGGTTAGGGCATAACGTAATCTCGGTGAGACCGATTACACAAACTCGGTGAGACCGAATTTGGTAATTAGCTAACCAGAGAGTTGGTTAGGTAAACTCGGTGGGACTGATTTGCTCTTTCAGTGAGACCGAAAAGTTACAAAAGGGAAACAGAGAGTTTACATTGTAATCTCGGTGGGACCGATTCGCTCTTTCGGTGAGACCGAAAAGTTACGAAGGGGAAATAGAGAGATTACAATCCCATCTCGGTGAGACCGAGATCCCTATCGATGAAACCGATTTGCCTAGGGTTTGTGGCAGTGGCTATGACATCTGAACTCAGTGGCGCCGGATCGATAGAATCAGTAGGGCCGAGTTTGACTTTGGGTTTAGGTCATATGTGGATGTGAGAAAGTAGTGGAGGGTTTTGGAGCATATCACTAAGCACATGGAGCAAAAGGTTCATTAAGCAACACCTCATCCCTTCTTGATAGTATTGGCTTTTCCTATAGACTCAATGTGATCTTGGATCACTAAAATGTAAAATGTAGAGTCTTGAGCTTTTGAGCTTGAGCCAATCCTTTGTCCTTAATATTTTGAGGGATCCACTTTCATCATCCATGCCATGCCATTCATTGAGCTTTCCTGAAATATTTGTCTTGGAATAGCATTAGCTCAATGAGCTATATGTTTTTATGAATTACCAAAACCACCTAGGGATAGTTGCACTTTCATTCTCCCCCTTTTTGGTAATTGATGACAACATATAGATCAAAGCTTCGACAAATGATAATAAAATTGCAAAACATCGTCGCTTTGAGAAGTATGTGATAAGCAAGAGCTCCCCCTAAATTTGTGCATATTTTAAGATTTGCTTTGGACTGCAAATGCACAAGAAATTAGGCTCATGGGTTACTCTTCCATGTCACATACATCTTGGTGGAGCGCTCAAAATAATAATGATTGAATACATGCACTCATCACCAAGCACAATGAATGATCATATAAGGATAAATAAGATAAAGTCATAAAAGGCATAAGTGTAGCTTATGATCAAACACACGATCATCAATGTCTCACGGGTAATGCATAGTATCTCAAGCAATCAAACGCAAAAAAAAAGTTCAACCAAGAAGACAAGAGAGAACAAAAGAAAATCTCTCTCTCGAAGCCTATGATCTATACATTTTTATCCCCCTTTGGCAACAAGTTTCCAAAAAGTTCCTAGAAAATGCATAGCACTATGTTGTCTCTCAGGCTTGGTCTTCTGGTGGTGGTGTAGATAGGACTCCAAGGATGAACGCATCAGTAGACGTGGTAGGAGCTGAAGTAGTTGGAGCTGGAGCTGGTTGAGCTGGAGCTGAAGAAGTGGCTCTGGTGTCTAGAGTTGGTACTGCAGCTGACCTCTGAGCTGTAGGCACTCTGGCAAATGCATCAGTTGTCGTCTTGCCCTTCCTCTCCTGCATATTATCTTGTAATTGCTCCACAGTGGATCTGAATCTCACCACTTTGACATCAAGATCATATAATTTTTGTTCCATGATTCTCTCCAGTGCTCTCCTGGTTTTGAGTTAGGTGGCCAACCCTTCTCAATCCGTAGAGTTGATGCTATTAAGTAACCGAGCTGCTCCTCGCTTGTTCTTGAGAAAGTAGCCGATGCCTCGCTTGAGTTGGCATCTTTGCAGCTTTCTCTTGCCTTGCCTTCTCCTTTCTCTCCTGAGCTTGCACTGATGATGGTTCATTCTCGGTCATGACAAATCGATTGTCCTCAAAATCAGGATAGAGAACCATGTGTTCCTTATCCAGTAGATACTTTCCTGTGCCCATCTTCGAGTTTATCAACTCCTGAATCTGTGGGGCATAACCACAGCTCCTCTTCTGGTCTGATGCTGTCCTCTTAATTGTCTCGACTATGAGGCTCATGACCTTGAATTTCTGAGGCACATCAAAAACATGAAGCAAATTGATTGCATGTCCTCTAATCATGTTATGGTCACTTGATTCGGGAAATAGAGTATGCCTTAAGATCCAGTTGATCGTAGGCAGCCCTGACAGTAGAAAATGGACTGATCCAAACTTGAAGTTCTCAAGTGCATCATCGGGGATCTCCTTGTACATGTGTGACATAATGTTCTGATCCATTTTCTTCTTTCCATAAATGTCCAGGTCATCCTCACTTTCCTTTGGGGCATTGATCAAACTTGCCCATTCCTCTATGTTAGAATGATATTTGGTTCCTTCTGACATCCACACTATCCTGCCATCTGGATAGAAATGTGCTGTGGAGTAGAATTGCATGATGAGTTCATCGTTCCAGTTGGTGAGCTTCTGCCCAACAAAATCAGCAACTCCACAAGCATCAAGCTGTCATATACTCTGTGGTAGTGTTCTCGCTCTCCTTCATGTAGGACCAGTTGACCCATCTCATATCGCAAACTATGGGCTTCTTATCCAGCAAGATAGTCTCATAAAAGTCCTGCTGCTCCTTGGTGTGGAACCTGTAATCCACAGCAGTCCTTCTCCTCGTGGCATATGGATCTGTCTCTCTCCATAGCCTCAACCCATTATCTCTCCTGATCTTCATGTTTTCAGCCACGAGATGAGCATCATTGTGGTCTGGGATCTTGGGTTTGAGCTTCCTTAGGACCTGCCCTTCTTCATCTTCTTCAGCTTCAACCTCAGGCATTGGGGCCTTGTTCGTTTCAGCTGCTGGTATGCTCCTGGTATTCCTCTTGGGTGCATTCTTGGGCTTGGGGACAACTTTGGGCTTGGAAGTTGCAGCCCCTGACTTGATAGCATCACCCATCAGCTTTTGTGCCTTAGGTGCAGGCTCTGCAACCTCTTCTTCTTCCTCTTCCATCATGGAAGGCTTCCCTATCACTCTTGCCATGGTCTTCTTGACCCTTTCTTTCCTTTTCTTTCCCTCTGCAGCAACAGGCTCTTTGGGTTGAGATTCCAAAGGAGCTTGAGTAGACACTCTAGCTTTGGACATTGTTTGTCTACCTGCTGGCCTTTTGATTTTCAAACCAGGCTTCACTACAGATGAGCTGAACTCCCTCTTGAGCACTTTCTTCTTGGAGCTTGCCTCATCCTCAACTGCCATGTAATCCTCATCCTCAGACTCTGAGGTCTTATTCTTTCTTGACCTTGTGGCAGCCTTGGGAAAATTGCTCGAGTGCTTCGCTCCCCTCATCTCGAGCTGCTTGAGGGACTAGTGCCTCGCTCAATTGGATCTGCTCTTGATTTGTTTCGCTGTCACTCTGGTCTGACATGCTGTCCAACTGACTGCTGATCCTGTGAATAGTTATAGATGAGGTAGAGTGGATGAGCATCACAAAATGCAGAGATTTTTGCAAAAGAATGATTCAAAAAAAACTTAGTTTTAGTTTCCCATTGAAAACATTTCGGATCTGCCGATTTTCAAACTCAGTGATACCGAACTAGTTTTGGAGCCTAAACTAGTGAACTCGGTCAGTCCGAGTCACAGTTCGGTGGCACCGAGACTGCTAGGGTTTGACAAAGTTCGGAAATTGGTCACACCGATTAGCAATTCTCGGTCAGACCCAGACTTACTAGTGCAATGGCATTAGCCAAATCGGTGGGACCGAGTTTTTCAACTCGGTGGGTCCGAGATGGTTTAGGCGGAAACCTAACCCTAAATTTTTGAATCGCAACTATTCTAAGGATTGATTTGACTGGATAGGAGTGATTCAATCATGGCAAGATGCATAATGAACACAATGTGCTGAGAATCGGACAAAGAAAGTACTGTGATCGAGTTCATACCCTAGTTCGGCGGGAACTCGCTACGACGGCAACGGCGGAGGAGAATTCCGTTGATGGCAGCGGAGACCGGCGACAGGAGGCGGCTGGCGACGAAGTCGACGTTCCGTAGACCAAGTTGGCAGAGCGAGCTATGCGCGGGCGAGAGGATTCGGAGAAAGTTTTCCAAATTTTGCCCGTGCGATATATATAGCCCGACTCTGTCGGTGTGACCGAGTGGTACAACTCGGGTGGTACCGAGATGCAAAACTGTGAACAGTTATTGCAACTCGGTGTGACCGAAAAGTACAAATCGATTGCATCGAGATGAAAACCTAGATTGAGTTAGTAATCTCGGTATGACCGAAATGGAGGAATCGGTCAGACCGAAAATCACAAAGAAGTTTTGGAAGTTTAAGTCTATGACGAATCGGGGACTTCGAGTGCTCCTCACACAGAGTGGTTCGAATCTGACTTGATCAAATTTTGTGATGTAGCATGAATAGAATTTGAGACGAGAAAAGCATAGATAGCTAGAGAAGGTTCTTAGGCATTCTTGTCCATCCACTTGGCCAAAGAAAGAAAAACCAAACAATCAAAACAACAAGTGGATGTCCTCGAATGAGTAAATATGCAACCAATATGCTCACACAATAAGATGACAAATGAAATATGTGGCAAAGCATGCACAACCAATTCTAGCATCTATCAAACAATTGGCGATGACTAGGTCATCTATATATGAGTGTATTGACTTAGGAGTCAAATGAGAACATTTGATCATAGGTCATACTCATCGTTTAAGCTCAAGTGGGGTTACCACTTTTACATAAAGCATTTATGTGTTCACATCATTAGAGTTGCTTTGACTCAATTCTTAGAGTTAAGCTCCCCCTAGTTGTGAGATCCCCCCTTAGAGGGATAAACTAACCTTGGATTTTGTCGATGATGACTTCATGTAGGTGTTGAATATGTGGATGCTCAATGTTGATGTAGATCGTTTGGAGCAATCCTTTGGAGTGAGTTGCACTTTCAATACCTACATGGGTTAGTCCCACAAGGAACAAACAAGAATATCCATAGACATAGAGTGATGCACACACAAAATGATGTCCATGAAAACATTAGGTTACCTTGTCCCTTGCCTTACCAACATGAGGGTTTGTGACTCCTTGAACTAGTGCAAGATATGGAAGTTGATTGCACTTGTCCTTGCCATAATGATATGAGTGAAAAATGTTGGCGGAGTCACCCTTAATAACTCTCTAGTTCTTCTTCTTCGGGATCCACATAAACTTGATGGGAATCCTTGGTGTAGTAGTTGTACTTGATGAAGTAGAACTTGACGTAGTCTTGGGAATCCACTTGACCAAGGCCTTAGGTGCTTCTTCAAATGCATCAATCTCCTCTTGAAGCTTGTCCTTGCCTTTGTTCTTGTGGTCTTGTGGTGGAAGATCATCTTGAGCTTGTGTTCCCTTGAAGGAAGTAGGATCATACTTCTCTTGTTGAGGAACAAACTTCGTCTTGGGGTATTGATCTTCTTCCCACTCAACTCCATTGGAATTGAACTTTCATTCAAAACCAACACCTTGATTCTTCCGGTGCCTTCCTTGCTTGCGTACAATTTCCTCAAATTGCTTACTCCCGGCAAGACTCTTGTATACACCTTTCTCTATAATTCCCTTCAATAAGCTATTTTATTGCTCAAGTGTAACTTCGCTAAGAGGATCATTACTGGAACCAAGAGAACTAATAGAAGCAACAATATTGGATTTAGCATTGTTATTGTTACTACTAGAAGAAGAATCTTTCTTGTTCTTGTTACTAGACTTGACTTGAGGCATGTAAGTAGATAAGAGTAAACGCTTGGCAATGTAATAAGAACTTTTCTTATGAAGATCATCATTGATTGCCTTTAAGAACTCATGCTCTTGCTCAAGATTGAGCTTTTCAAAGCGTAACTTCTCATGAGCCCTTAAAAGTTCTCGATGATCTTAAAAGATAGTTTCATGAGCTAACTTAAGAGTGTTTAGTTCTATAGTTAGACGCTCAATTTTCTCCTTATCATTGCCATTCGTTTCAACTTGATTAGCATGACTAATTGACGTTTCATCATAGTATTCATCACTAGAGTTGTCAACAAGTAAATAATCATCACCTAGCAAGTCATCTTCATCAACATCAAAATCAACATACTCGGGGTGTGTTACCTTAGGACCTTTTGCCATGAAGCATCTACCAATTCCTTCATTTGGTGATTCAAATATCTCGTAGGAGTTGGTTGACACAAGTGCTAGACCGAAAACACCTTCATCTTGAGTGTATTCGGAGTCGGAGTGACAGCTTCTCTCGGAGTGATGGTCGGAGTCGGAGCCGGATACCCATTCACCAACATGAGCTTGATGTCTTCGTTTTGTGTAGCTCTTTGATGACTTGTCCTTCCTTTCCGAATCCTTGCTTCTCCGTTAGGGTCTTCGTTCATAACGATCATCTCTACTCCTTCTCTCTCTTGGTGGTGATTCTTCTCTTCTACTTCTTATCTAGGGAGAATCTTCTCTTCTTTTGTAGGGTGCCGTACACTCATTGAATAGTGTCCGGTCTCCCACAATTGTAGCAATTGCGCCTCGACTAGAAGATCTTTTGTCATTGTAGGACCTTGACTTAGAGCTTCTTTCTTTGCTTCTACTCTTGTAGAATTTGTTGAAGTTCTTCACCATTAAGCTCAATTCTTCATTGAAGGTTTGTTTCTCACTTGATGATGTGGGGCTTCACATGAGGCTTTGTAAGCACCACTGACTTGTTGTGAAGTTCCTCCTTATCCTTGAGTGACATCTCATGAGCAACAATTCTTCCAATGACTTCCGTAGGCTTGAGATCTTTGTAATTGGGCATCATTTGGATCAATGTGCACACGGTATCATATTTTCCATCCAATGCTCTTAGGATCTTCTTGATGATGAATCTGTCGGTCATCTCTTCACTTCCTAAGCCGGCAATCTCATTTGTGGTAAGAGCAAGCCTAGTGTACATTTCAGTGACACCTTCACCATCCTTCATTTTGAACTTGTCAAGCTGACTTTGGAGCACATTCAACTTGGATTCCTCGACGGAGTCGGTACCTTCATGCATATCAATCAAAGTATCCCAAATTTCGTTTGCATTCTCAAGACGGCTGATTTTGTTGAACTCCTCGGGGCACAATCCATTGAAGAGGATATCACAAGCTTGAGCGTTGTATTGCAACATCTTCAACTCTTCCGCACTAGCTTCACGGTTCGGTTCTCTCCCATCAAAGAATTCACCTTGCAAGCCAATACACACAATAGCCCAAACGGCGGGGTTATGTCCGAGAATATGCATTTTCATCTTATGCTTCCAACTAGCAAAATTAGTGCCATCAAAGTAAGGACCTCTACGATGATAATTTCCCTCGCTAGACGCCATACTCTCCTAGGTTGTGAAACCAAGGCTATGACCACCAAAAGCTATGGAAATCAAAGCAAATGGAGACCAAAGCTCTGATACCACTTGTAGGACATTGAAGTATGTCTAGAGGGGGGTTGATTAGACTACTTGACCAATAAAAACTTAACCTTTTCCCAATGTTAGACTTTGGCAGATTTTAGCTATTTTAGAACAAGTCAAGCAATCTTCACACAATTCAAGCAAGCATGCAAAGAGTATATTGGCAGCGGAAAATAAACCATGCAACTTGCAAGAATGTAAAGGGAAGGGTTTGGAGGATTCAAACTCAATTGGAGACACTGATGTTTTTGTCGTGGTTCCGATAGGTGGTGCTATCGTACATCCACGTTGATGGAGACTTCAAACCACGTAGGGTAACGGTTACGCGAGTCCACGGAGGGCTCCACCCACGAAGGGTCCATGAAGAAGCAACCTTGTCTATCCCACCATGGCCGTCGCCCACGAAGTACTTGCCTCACTAGTGGTAGATCTTCACGAAGTAGGCGATCTCCTTGCCCTTACAAACTCCTTGGTTCAACTCCACAATCTTGTCGGAGGCTCCCAAGTGACACCTAGCCAATCTAGGAGACACCACTCTCCAAGAAGTAACAAATGGTGTGTTGATGATGAACTCCTTGCTCTTGTGCTTCAAATGATAGTCTGCCCGACACTCAACTCTCTCTCATAGGTTTTTGATCTGGTGGAAATAAGATTTGAGTGGAAAGCAACTTGGGGAAGGCTAGAGATCAAGATTCATATGGTTGGAATGGAATATCTTGGCCTCAACACATGAGTAGGTGGTTCTCTCTCAGAACTGGTAAGTTGGAAGTGTAGGTTTGTTCTGATGGCTCTCTCCACGAATGAAGAGGAGGTGGAGGGGTATATATATCCTCCACACAAAATCTAACCATTACACACAATTTACCAAACTCGGTGGGACCGAATTATCAAACTCGGTAGGACCGATTTAGTAAACCTAGTGACCGTTAGGATTTTCGGTGGGACTGACATGCAACTCGGTAGGACCGATATGATTAGGGTTAGGGCATAATGTAATCTCGGTGAGACCGATTACACAAACTCGGTGAGACCGAATTTGGTAATTAGCTAACAAGAGAGTTGGTCAGGTAAACTCGGTGGGACCGATTTGCTCTTTCGGTGAGACCGAAAAGTTACAAAAGGGAAATAGAGAGTTTACATTGTAATCTCGGTGGGACCGATTCACTCTTTCGGTGAGGCCGAAAAGTTACGAAGGGGAAACAGAGAGATTACAATCCCATCTCGGTGAGACCGAGATCCCTATCGGTGAAACCGATTTGCCTAGGGTTTGTGACAGTGGCTATGACATCTGAACTCGGTGGCGCCAGATAGAAAGAATCGGTAGGGCCGAGTTTGACTTTGGGTTTAGGTCATATGTGGATGTGAGAAAGTAGTGGAGGGTTTTGGAGCATATCACTAAGCACATGGAGCAAAAGGCTCATTAAGCAACACCTCATCCCTTCTTGATAGTATTGGCTTTTCCTATAGACTCAATGTGATCTTGGATCACTAAAATGTAAAATGTAGAGTCTTAAGCTTTTGAGCTTGAGCCAATCCATTGTCCTTAATATTTTGAGGGATCCACTTTCATCATCTTGCCATGCCATTCATTGAGCTTTCCTGAAATATTTGTCTTGGAATA
Organism: Aegilops longissima; assembly: GCA_021605205.1. NCBI lineage: Eukaryota > Viridiplantae > Streptophyta > Magnoliopsida > Poales > Poaceae > Aegilops > Aegilops longissima. The sequence continues at coordinate 78,864,142 of CM038679.1, forward strand.
GCATTAGCTCAATCAGCTATATGTTGTTATGAATTACCAAAACCACCTAGGGATAGTTGCACTTTCAGTGTCCGGCCAGAGTAATCAAGCATGTTGGAAAACATGGTGCACCCCTGCAGGGAAGATTATCTATTAATAGCCGTGTCCACGGTAACGGGCGTTCAGACTTATATCCTGATCTATTACAACTAGAAATGGATACTTTGGATATGTGGCTCCGGGATTGCTTTCTCGCAGGGAGTCGAGGAAGGATCTCTAGGAATTAATGTTACAACATGGTTGTTAAATATAAACTGCTATTCTTTACTCTTCTACATGGTGCAAGATGCTTGGAGCTACTTGAAGATGCTAGTCTCCGATAGGCTAGGCCTTCCCCTCTATTTTGGCATTCTGCAGTTCAGTCCACAAATACAGCCCTTCCATTTGATATCAATGCATACTTAGTATAGATCTGATGCTTGCGAGTACTTTGAATGAGTACTCACGGTTGCTTTCCTACCCCTTTTCCCCCTTCCTTCTTCTTTCCTTTTGATGTAACCAGATGGTGGATCCCTGGAGTCAGATGCCACTGCCGACGGATGCTACTACATGGAGACCGCCGACGACCAAGAGTAGTTAGGAGGTCCCTGGCTGGAGGCCTTGCCTCTTCGATTGTTGTTGCTTTTGTGTTTGCCTTCTTAAGGCAGCCTTGTTTAACTTGATGTCTGTACTCAGACATTGTTGCTTCCGCTGACGCTTGTGTATCGAGCTTGTATTCAAGCCCTCGAGGCCCCTGGCTTGTAATATGAAGCTTGTATTATTTTAATTTGTGTCTAGAGTTGTGTTCTGATATCTTCCTGTGAGTCCCTGATCTTGATCATACACATTTGCGTGTATGATTAGTGTACGGTCGAATCGGGGGTGTCACAAGTTGGTATCAGAGCTGACTGCCTGTAGGAACCCCCTTTCCAACTCCTTGGCCGAAGTTGAGTCTTATATTTGAAAAACTGTTTTACTAACATTTCTATGTGGCTTACGGACCCATGTCGTCATTGGGTGGTATTAGGATCTTTTACTCCTCAACCTTTACTCTGGGACTCTGATCTCTCTTCTATTCGGGTAAAATGATTTTGCTAACTCTATCCTAGGTTCTCGTGATCACATCCATTCGGAGATTTGTATTACGCCTTTCCTGAATTGGGAGCCAGGATCTGCTTCACATTGTTCACGGGCCGCAGGATCCTTTTATCGAGGGCACCCTGCATCGTCACTTGCAAATCCCTTGCTCTAGTGGTTATCTTCGATGTTGATGTAGTCTTTACTATGTCTCGTTGTTGTATCCCTCCATCGCGTGCATTCGTGCCGTCCAGTATGCCTATGATGTTTCTCTTGTCTGAACTCATATGAACAACATGTAATTGGCTCAATACATGAATCAGTATGTCTTCAATGACTGTTGCTTTGTACATACCGCGCCTTTGCTCATTGTCCGATTACATCATGAATGACTCCATACACTTGCACCAACCCTTGTTGAACTACCCCCATGTTGCATTTAAGCAGGATGGTTAGACCCGTTGGTCATGGTCGTGCTGGTAACAATCCACCACCTCCCGAATAAATGGCCGGAATGATGCAATTGTTTGAGCTAAATCGTCAGTTTATGGAAGGAGTCATGACCCAGTTCCCACGTCCCAATATGAATCAGCAGCCAGCCCCAGTAACGCTACAAGACTTTGCGTGTCTCAACCTTGTCATCTACCGTAGCTCATCTCAACCCCTTGATGCTGATGATTGGCTCCGCAACACCACTTTTGAGTTGAAATCTGCTGATGTAGCCCCTGCCAACTATGTCACATTCGCGGCTTATTACCTGAAAGGTCCCGCTGCTCAATGGTGGGACATCCACAAGCATTCCTTACCTGTTGAAACCGCCATCACTTGGCCGGAATTCCAAGCTACATTCCGTAGACCAATGTCGAACTACCATGGTTAGTCACAACGTCCCAGTTGAACTTGAAGGGTTGGAATTCCATGTTTCCCCCATTGTTTTGAAGTCATCCAATATCGACCTCATTCTGGGAATGGAATAGTTGAAAACACATAACCATTCCCATCATCTGCGCCACTAAAACTGTCCATCTACTACATCCTTCAATTGAGACAGTGAGCTACCATGCTCATCTTGTTCGGAATGCCGAAGCATGAATTTATTCCTTGAATGCGTTAAACGATTCTCATTTTGTGAGGATTGAACACGCGCCAATCGTTTGTGAATTCACAGAAGTCTTTCCAGAAGAACTACCCTGTCCATGACCTTGAAGTTGCTATAGTTAAGTTTGCACTAAAGTTGTGGCGGCATTTCCTTTTTGGTAATCGTTGCGAAATCTACACTGACCATCAAAGTTTGAAGTATTTATTTACTTAGCTAGATCTGGATCTCCGTCAACAGCGATGTATGAAAACAATTACAGACTATGACTACGGTATTTCTTATACCCCTGGCAAGGTTGTTATCATGGTCGATGCCCTGAGTTGCAAGTCTTATTGCAACAACCACTTAGCTTCTATAGCTGACCCCCTGCAAGATGATCTCGCTTACAGAGAGCATCCGATCGGCGTTCTCGCTCAAGTTGGATGTCGCACCCGTCAAAGGACTATCAAATTTCTAAAAGTTCAGTGGTCAAATCCTTCTGAAGATGAAGCCACATGGGAACGCGAGGATCATCTCCGTGATGAATACCCCGCTTTGTTTCCGTCTACCTCCAAAATCTCGGGACGAGATTTCTTTTAGTGGAGGAGAATTGTGACGCCCGGATAATTAAGCTACAGTAAACCCCTGCTAATGATGCCAGGTCATCACATTACTATTGCTAATCCTCGCTTGATACAAATCTTAGTTCAAACTCAAATTTAAATTAAAAGCCCGGAATTCAAATTTCTCAAACACGCAAAATAAAATGTTCAAAGTGTGGCAAATATTGCATAACGAATTATGGTGGTGACCCAACACTTTTGTAAAGTATTCAGATGCCCTTTTGTGAATATAACAGTGACTAAAACAACCACATTAGTCTTATTACTTTTGTTAAAAAAATCAAATGAATTCAATTATTACCCCAACCATTCTTGGCAGTGTATAAATATGCAATGCTAATTATGGACCAAGTTCTATGTTTTATAAAACTAGTTTACTAGTAAAAATAAATGCAAAGCAGAAAAGAAAATAGTAAAAAAAAAGAAAATAAAAGGAATAAAAAGCCCCCTCCCCCTCACTGCCCTGGGCCTCAGTCCACAGTGGCAGGCCTCAGCCCAGCTGCCCAACCCCCACCCTCGGTCGCCTTCTACTGCTCGACCAACCGCTCGGTCCCGGTTGCCACGCGACCGGCTCGCCGGCGTCATCGGCGAGGGGATAAGATCCCCCGACACCTCGACCCCCTCGTCCCCCTGCCCCACTCGCCCCACTCCCCTCTCTCCTCCTTGGCGCCCCTTTCCCAGATCCACTCCCCCCTTTCCCCTCGCTCTTCTCCACCCGAGCGCCTCCTGTCGCCGCCGCCGCCGTCCGCCACGGCGACCATCGCTCCCCGTCCCGTCCTCCGCGGCAACCATCACTCCGCGTCCCGCACGACGCGTCCCGGAGCTTCACAGGCCTCGACTCTGTCCCCTGTATCGGCCAACTGGAGCTGGGGAGGCACCACGTCTTCGGCTCCAAGCTCGCCTGCCCGACGGCCACCACACTCTCCCATCTACGTTGAGCCCTGCGCTACTAAGCCCCCGAGGGACCTCCGTGCATCCACACGGAAAGAACCACCCGCTCCCCCTTTCCCTCGTCGTCGTAGCACCGCTACCTACGAGCCGGCTCCATGAGACACCGTGGCGGAGCTCTCCTCCTGCAGCCAGACGCCGCGTCCGCCTCCGCCCCGCACCACGCCTGCAAGGCCCCCGCGCGCCGCCCTTTTTTCTCGCGGCCAAGCGTCCGCTAGTTGCCATCGCGCCGTCATATCGCTGCTGCTGTTTGCTACATTATCTGCTACGCTGTTGTTGCCGCCCCCTGAGCGAGCCCGCCTCTGCCGCTGGCGCGCCATCCACACAGCATCCAGCCTTCCATGCTGCCGCCACTTCCTCGCGCACAGCACTTCGCCGCCGCCTCCCGCCGCTTTTGGCTAGCCACCACTACCGCAGCTCCCGCTGGTTGCGATCAGCGTCGCCGCCGCCCCACCTGCTTCGCCGCGCCACCCCTTGCCTCGCCGTCGTCGGGCGCGTCGCCGCCGCCGGACCCGCTTCCCCATACGACCTCGTCGCGGCGGGCACAGCTCCGCCGGCTGGCCTCGCCCACTGTGGCAACCTACGACCTCTCGGCACGGGCGCCAGAACCGCCGCCAGCGCCGGTTAGGCCTTATGGGCCACTGCCATAGGGGGCCCGCTCCTGCAAAAAAGGGGATTTAAAAATAATAAAAAAAATTAGTTAAATTAAGCTAATTAGATTAATTAGTTTAACCTAATCCCCCAATAACATATGGGTCTAGTGCCTAATTAGCTAATTAGATTAGTTAAAACCTGTTAATCCACCCACTGTCAATGACAGGTGGGTCCCTCGCGTCAGCTTGACCAGTCAACTGGCTGGTTGACTGTTGACCCAGATGACGTCGTGCTGATGCAATAACCACATTTTAAACTTAAAAATAATTCCATGAATTCAATAAAACTTCTAAAAATTCATAGAAAATAATCCGAAGCTCGGATGAAAAAGTTTTATACATGAAAGTTGCTCAGAACTACAAGACGAATCGGAATACGCTCTCCGTTCATCTGTCACATGCCCCTAACATAGCAAACATCAAACTTTTCCTCTCCGTTTGGTCTGTCCGAAAATGCCTAACTCCGGGAAAACTTTCCGGATGTTATCCCCCTTCGCCGGTATCATCTACCACCGCGTTAGAACACCATAGCACCGCGTACCGTCATGCTATGCTTAGTGTTGCAACTGTTTGCTTTGTATTTACTGTTTCTTCCCCTTCTTCTCTCCGGTAGACCCCGAGACCGCTGCTGATGCCCCGGTGATCGACTACGTCGACGATGACCCTTCTTCCCTTTCAACGGAGCTTCGTGCAAAGCCCCCCTTTTGATCATCCCGATATCGCCCATTCCATTCTCTCATGCTTGCATTAGATTTTGCTACTGTTATTGATTGCTCCTATTCTGATGCATAGCCTGCTTTTGTACCTGCTATTGTTACCTACCTGCTTGTCCTAAACTGCTTAGTATAGGTTGGTTAGAGATCCATCAGTGACCCCCACTTGTCCTTGTTGCCCCTGCTTCATCATCGACGCCTCGATCAACGTGATCGATGACCAGAGCCCGACACCTCACATCACTTCACGCCCCTTTTGTTGCTCGACTCTCTGAGCTACTATCGAGTGCCGAGGGTGATCCTCATAACGCACTCGATGATAATTCTGTAGTGTAGCTATTGATTGTGGTCATCGAGGGTGGTTCCTCTTTCACCATTCCCGATACGGCTCTGTCGTGCAACACCTCAAGTGTGAACCTCGAGGGTGGTCCCTCTTACGTTCACCTTGATGTTTACATCGAGTGGAATCCTCCGGGGGTGATTCCTCGGGTTTTCCCCTTGTTGTCTGGACACACGGTTACCTTGACTTTACTTAAGACTGTTGTGAAAGCCGGGCGGGCCCGGAGAGCACCCGTGCGATGTGACGGTGGCGGCTGGCTGTTTAGCGGTATCACCCAGGAGGGGTGATAGCTCCGAACTTGTCCCAAAAGCCGTCACTTCTTTCTAATAATGCACTAACAGGTTTGGGTATTTGTTCTGAGTTGGCCTTTGGCCTTTACGCACTAACCACCACGCGAGAATAGTTATGGGCCTCGACGTCGCTGTATCAGCTGAGGCTTTGTCAGACGTCTAGTTAAGCATTGCGGCACGGCTGGGCTGCACCCTAGAGGTGGTGCCTAGGTCCGCCCTGCACGTAACGATCCGGAGTGCTACGGGCGATGGGCCGAGACCCCGGAGTGCTTAGGATGTAGACCGGCGGGGACCTCTCTACTGAGCCTAGGTAGGGCTACGACGTGTTGATCTTCCGTGGCCGGGAATTGACCCAAAAAAGTGTGTCCGGCCAGAGTAATCAAGCGTGTTGGAAAACATGGTGCACCCCTGCAGGGAAGATTATCTATTAATAGCCGTGTCCACGATGGCAGGCGCGGACTTATATCCTGATCTATTACAACTAGAAATGGATACTTTGGATATGTGGCTCCGGGATTGCTTTCTCGCAGGGAGAAGAGGAAGGATCTCTAGGCATTAATGTTACAACATGCTTGTTAAATATAAACTGCTATTCTTTACTCTTCTACATGCTGCAAGATGCTTGGAGCTACTTGAAGATGCTAGTCTCCGATAGGCTAGGCCTTCCCCTCTATTTTGGCATTCTGCAGTTCAGTCCACAGATACAGCCCTTCCATTTGATTTCAATGCATACTTATTATAGATCTGATGCTTCCGAGTACTTTCAATGAGTACTCACGATTGCTTTCCTACCCCTTTTCCCCCTTCCTTCTTCTTTCCGGTTGATGTAACCAGATGGTGGATCCCTGGAGTCAGATGCCACTGCCTACGGATGCTACTACATGGAGACCGCTGACGACCAGGAGTAGTTAGGAGGTCCCTGGCAGGAGGCCTTGCCTCTTCGATCGTTGTTGGTTTTGTGTTTGCCTTCTTAAGGCAGCCTTGTTTAACGTGATGTCTGTACTCAGACATTGTTGCTTCCGCTGACACTTGTGTATCGAGCTTATATTCAAGCCCTCGAGGCCCCTGGCTTGTAATATGAAGCTTGTATTATTTTAATTTGTGTCTAAAGTTGTGTTGTGATATCTTCCCGTGAGTCCCTGATATTAATCATACACATTTGCATGTATGATTAGTGTACGGTCGAATCGGGGGCGTCACAATCTTTCAAAGCTAAAGTTATCCGCACACTATATAAAAAGTATAAAATATTATATATATATAGGGGTATAGATATAGATATGTAATGCGAAAGCCACCCGTCATCTCCAATTAGAATAGTTTGTCCATGCACGGATGCAATGTGGCCAAACGGTGTCTGCCATCGGTATCTCAAATTCAAACCAATCTGACCTTGTTCAATGTGTATACATTGCAACATGCTCGTTTCCAAACCACACCTCGCAGATCTCCGTTATATTCATGCATGCATGGGTTTCAAACATCATGATCTCTTATTCAAATATTTGAATTCAACTTTACATTGATTATGACCTCACCTAGTCTTTTACACCCACACATTGGTATTCTCTTTATAATTGTACCACTAACTTTCTCTCGTGCATGCATGCACACACACTACCAGTCGGCATTATCCATCGCACACATGCAATCTTTTTCTTCAGGTCGGTCTCCCATGAAGGGTCACACACACACATCCCCCTCTCCATCATATCGGGCATTCTTTATCTCTGACGTGCATGCGCAATGATCGATGTTCCTCTATGTGTGTGTGTGTGTGTGTGTGTGTGTGTGTGTGTGTGTGTGTGTGTGTATGGCTAGGTCTTTCATAGTTTTCCACATAAACCAATCAATCTATATATCTAGTGAGGTCTCACCCTCTTTCCCATGTCCACATCGATCAATCTATACCTCTCTATATAGGATTACATATATAGCTAATACACCCACATTAATTATATATCCAACGCCCCCCTCTCATCATCCATGCCTTCCGCTTCATCTCTCAGACGCGCGCACAATGTCCAAGACATGGGGCAGCAAGGGCCCCCCCCCGCTAACATCACTATATATCAAGGCTAATATGAATGTGATCATTAGAAAATTGCTGTTAAAAATGGTTTAAGTTGATGAATTGGCCCTCCTCGTAAAGGATTAGCAATGCTTGGCCCCCTAGCTCATGGGACATTTTTCATGGATCCGCCACTGCGCGCAATAGCGCACGTTCTCGCCCCCTCTCTCTAAATATCGATCACGCAGTTGTGCACTCCTTCATAGTCTCCCTCCAGTCGGCCCCTCGCACCATCTTCTAGCCCCCCACCAGATTTTGCCACATGTACAATCTAGCAGACTCCATGGTTGAACTTGAGCATAATGCACAAATCTCAAAACAACAGTGGTTCTCCTTTGTTCTAGAATCTTCCATATCGTAACTGCCCAAACTTTTTTTCTAGTTGAATTGCCATTCTTTGTTTGTACTTTATGCTTGACAACGCACAATTCCATGAATCATAAAATAGATTAAGGGCTTCTTTTATTCAAAGGATTCTCGAAGGGATCTTGGAGGATTCTAATCCTTAGGAATTTTTCCTATCTTGGTTGTTTGATTCGTAGGATTGTAAACCATAGGAATTTTTCCATATGATTCATTTGCACTAGATTTCTTAGGAAACATCCCATCCACTCAAACCTCTTTGAAAGAATTCTACGTTTTTTCTATGCACAATCAAACACTCATACCATTCTGTAGGATTCAAGACGACATTCCACTCTAATCCCATGTTCTTCCTATTCCCGCGTTTTGGAACCTACGAATCAAAGAGGCCCTATGTTTTTTATAAAAACTAATTAATTTTGAATGAGATGAAATATAAGAATTAAACAAAGGTCTACATCAGGCATATATGACTCAGAGCTTACATGCTACAGCGTGGTATTTATTCGTAATTTGGTTGCAAAATCTGACGCGTGCAATGCACATGTACCTTACTAGTAATTCGAGTATGTGCAAAACACAATGGCACGCCACACAGTGTCTCTCTTATAGTTCATGAAGCCACGTGGGCACGTGGCACATGTGGAGGCATTTTCGCGACATCCTTGTGTAGATTGATCACAGTGACGTGCTGCTGGTTCCAGAAGAATGTACTCGTCCTCCCTGAGTCACACTGGCGGTACATGCACGAAGCGAAGATGTGCATGCACGCCACACACACACACTCATTCCCTCACACGCACATGCGGGTACATGGGCGGACGCAATTTTGTACCAAGATCCACCCCATGTGATAATTTGACGCATGTAAAGTCCTTCACTTCATTGATGGTCAATTAATACAGCGCATGCAAATTGAGTGGACGTGAGGGCGGAAGAAAGACATTACTACTCCACTGCGCGCATGCGGGTAGTTAAATCATGGGTTGCTAGTAGTACTTCCATTGGTCTCCTTCGTATTTTGTGCCAATTTTTGACAGTAACATAATATTTACGCATCTGAGCAGTGCAGTCTACTTGAAATTTATGTTCCATTAAACTCATCGGGAGACGTTTTGGGCCTTGAAACCAAAAACCATCAATTAATCTTTACCTTGTTCCCATCACATTCGAAAGTACTAGTGCTACAATTAAGTGCAAGCCTACTAAAACCTACCAGTACATACCAAACCTAAACGTGTTCACACTATGCAGGTTTTAGTACTAGTGCTAGTACTTAGGTTATAAAAAGGGGAACCACCTAACCGAAAATCACTCTACCTTCCTCCTCATAAGTCCTACTTCTTCATCCGTCCTTGCCATGGCCGGTGTGCAAAGCTCTAGGTCAAGAACAACTCGTAACAAGGGAGCAGCAACCAAGGCTGTGGAAAAAAAGAGGGCTCGCCGCCACGCAGAGACCTCGAAAGATCTCTCATGGGCAGGCGATGGCTCCCAGGAGCGCCCTAAACGCGGAGGCGAACATGCCGAGCTGGCGGCGCTGGAGTCGTTATCCCTCGACGGCATGCCCGATCAGCTCAATAAGCACCTCAATAAGCAGAAGGAGTTCATAAATGGCTTGGTGGAGCTGCTGAAGGAAAGCCTCGACGACATGCTCGCTGAGCTGAATGAGCAGGGGAGTTGACTGCCGGCTTGGTAATGCTGCTGAAGAAGAGCATTGCCTCAGAGAAGAAGGCGACCGGCGAAATCCTGCAACTTCAGGAGGACAACGCGAAGCTCTGCCACGAGCTCGACCTGCTGAAGGAGGAGAACGCCAGCTGGAAGAAGCTGCATGCGAGTAGTAGTTCCTCGATGAAGATGTTGCAGGCCCTCGTCATGGAACAGAAGGAGGAGTTGGCGAAGCTCCGCATCAAGCACCCAGCTGCTGTCAAGGTACGTAATGCGGCCGTGGAACAGATGACGAAGGCTCGCGTCAAAAAATCCCGCGTCATGGACACGAAGATGAAGATGGCGGAGGAGACGCGCAAGGAGATGGAGATCATGGAGGCGATGAAGAAGCAGTTACGACTCTGCGGCCAGCAACCCTTCATGTAGTGAGAGTAGTGCCCCAGACTTGTGTGTGTGTCTTCCTTCTTTTTTTGGATAATCCTCCTTCTTCTTTTGCTCCTGTGTTTCTTATTTTTCTTCGGGTGTTTCGCCGCACGTGTCACCTTCCCTGCGAGGCATGAATAGAACAATGTTAAAAATGAGATGACTAGCAAATTAGATCATTCTTTATCGCCAATAGAATAATGCCTCTTGCTAGTAATATATAATAAGAGTAGAGAGTAGAGGATATGACACTGGGCTGCCGTGTTTCGTGCTCCTCCGTCGTACTCCAGTGGAAAACTTGAGTATACCGCACGGTTCTTTGCTCCTCCTCAGGTCGTCGGCACATTTATACGAGAGGTCAAATCACAAGGCCCTGCCTTCCAGCAGTAATGAGCCGTCAAATCACAAAGGCCCTCGCCTCTCGTGAAAAGGACCAAGCTAGACTGCCCCGCCCTGTAGCCTTTAAAAAAATGTATACATTTGTACAGTAGTAGTATCGATGGATTTCGCCATGGAGCAAAACTATGCATATAGTATATGACACTACCCACTATGAAGGTACTAGTAACATAGAGTAGTAACTGGTCTATGTTACTCTCCACTATGACCAGCCAAAGTCGAGGCGCGGATACCAACGAGGGCCTGGTTGTGTCTATACTTGGAAAACTCACCCGACTACATGCGCACCAGGCAGACGAAGCTCGTGTCGTGTTGGTGTCGTGTGCGGCCCGCACATTAACCAAAAACTCGCGCCTCCATCTTAGCCGCCGCGTTTAAAACATCTCAATCTTAAGGCCAAGGAGCAATGTGAAACCTATGATAGAGCCAATCGGATGGTTGAGAACACTACAATTCGTAGCTATAGATCCGTGTGTGAGAGAGGACGAGTGCGTGCGTGCACCTCTTCTCATAGTACAACTGTATGTGGGTGGCATCGACCTAGGGAGCATTGATCGTGCATGCGAGAAGTCCCGAGAGATAGGTGTAATGTGTCTGAAAAAAGACTAGTCTATAGCTCACCACGAGGCTATTCCTGTCGAACGCCAAGCGTAAGATATGTATCCAACGGTGCCAGTTTTTGCACGTACACAGCAGTAGAAAAAGAACTAGTAGTACCGTGGAATATGCTACACCACGGCCGAGAAAACGTGCCGACGTTACGCCATCCGGGAATAGTGCCGCACTTCAAAACTAGAACCGCCAATAAACCTTGAGCGCGTCTCGTCACATTCCAAATTACTACTACTACCATGCTATATTTAATTGCAAACCTGTTCACACCGATCACAACCTAAACGGTTTCCCACTTAGGAGCGTATTAGTAGTACTCGGTTATAAATACTACTATGCTAAGATGACTGCACATTCCTCCTCAACTCCTCATCCCCAAGAAACAATCAAGCCATAGCCAACGTGAGTTCTGGGTCGAGAGATTTCCACCAGGGAGAGGTGAGCATGGAAGAGGAAGCATGAGAGATGTGCCGCCTCGCCGTGAAAGCAGTCGACATGTCCAGCCGCGCATCAGTAGCAGCACAGAGGTCCCGCCGCGCCACGAAGCAGCACGGGGGTCCCGCCGCGCCGTCGATGTAGTAGTCTGATCTGGCCACGCCGCAGAAGCAGCAGAGATGTCCCGCCGCGGCGCCGAAGCAGCAGGGAGGTCCCGCCGCGCTGCGGCGTCCTGGGAAAATTTCTCGCGGGCAGGCGAGGACTCTTACAGGCGCATTCATGCGATAGTCCATAGCCAGATGGATCAGATCTCCGGTTGGGCGAGGATGCAGGACAAGGCTACCGACGTCATCCGGCAACTCGGGGAGGGTAATGCGAAGCTCCGGGGCGAGCGCAACCTGCTGAGGGCGAAGATCGTCGGAAGGGCGAAGCAGGAGGAGGAGACCGCTGCCGTGTTGCAGAGGACGGGCCTCATCATCAAGAAACTTATGGACGAGAATGCCATGCTCCGCATCAAGCGCAACAGGGTGGTGGAGGAATCCAGGGATGCTGCCAAGCAGCGTATTAAGGACATGAAACTGATGAAAGAGATCATCTCCCGCCGCGAGAACTAGTCTCCGTGACCTGCAGCGCATAAAGAAAGTAGAGATCAGCGAGCCAGATCGTTGTATGCGTCTTCCTTCTTCTTTTTCCCTTGTGTATTTCGGGCGTAGCCGCATGTGGCTTTTTTAATTATCTTCCTAATTATGTAAGACAATTATTATCCACTCTCGTCGTCCTTATATATATTCATCAATCTTGCTATAAGTTGTAGTAGATGCTATATAGGTCCAGCAGATCTTACATCAAGATTTGTGCAAAATTTTCTTTTCAGATTTTCTTTTTTATCTCTTAAATCTCTGTCGAGTGAGACATTGCCACGCCATTAAACAGAGGCCCGGGCGCCATTAATGGTACCTTGGGAGAGAGGTGGACGGCAGATGGAGGTCAAAGGGCTCTCCTCCTGATAAGCATGCACAGGGGTCTGATCGCACGCCTCCCGTACTCAAATGGCTACCCTGCACGACGCCTCCTAGCTAATAAAAAAAGGGACGCGTGGCGACACGTAAATGGTAAATAGAACACCCATGGTTTCAATAATACTTGTGTTTCCGATTGTAACGTGACCGCACTTGTTCCAAAATGACTTTGTTGATTGTTAATGTGTGCGCCTTCGCAAATCGTATAACAAAATTACCACAGCATGTTTGTGCCATTTCATGGCACCAAGCCAAGTTTCATGATTTTCATGCGTGTTTCGGATTTACAGGAATTAAAAAACCAAGTTTCTCAATGTTTCCAGCCGAGCCATGACGCCCAGATGTTTGAATTTCATTCCCATTTCTGGCATGGGACCTAGAAATTTACCCGAGGACACACCTGCGATTTTTCAACCAGCTTTGGTGCACTGGAGCATGTGCTTGTATTTAAAATTTTAATTATGCACACAAAGGTGACACGTTCCCTCTCAGAACCACGAGCCTTCTTGAGAGAAGCTTCGGTTTGCAAGAAACTTATACCAAAACTTGTTCATATTCTGCATTTTTTTACCACAGCATGGTCGTACCATGACATGACACCATGCCAAGTTTCATGATTTTCAGGCGTGTTTTGGATTTACAAGAATTTTAAAACCAAGCTTCTCAATGTTCTCGACCGAACCACGATGCCCATATGTTTGAATTTAATTCCCATTTCTTGCATGGGACCTAGAAATTCACCCGAGGACACACATGTGATTTTTCAGTCAACTTTGGTGCACGGGAGCATGTGCTTGTAGTTCAAATTTGAATTATGCACATTAAATGACCAGAATCTCAATTAATGTATAAAAAAGGCTAAACAAACCCGGAATAATTCCAAAATTTAAGAGGGCACTCTTATAGTTTTATGTTGCCTCTGTAAAGAAAATCTAGCGGTAGGCAGCTTATTGTTTTGCACACAAAGGTATAAAGAAATAAAGAAATAGAGAAAATAGCCCTATTTAATTCTTGGGTTCTTATTATTTATGCCACTAGTTGTGTATCACTACTCAGTTTTGCCATTAGAAGTTACAACTACTCAAGAAATGTCATCGATCCGTGAGATGCCTGCTCAAAAATGCAATTAGATATCTAAAATATGCCATCGTTAAGTTAGATGTTTGCTCAGAAATGCCATTAGACATTGTTATTTACACGTCAAACCCCATTGACCATGTTACATGACAAAAATAAGATGATTCTCACAATGATAAGTTAATGGTGTCCAACACAACACACCCCTCAAATAAAACTAAGCACCCTGGAATTCTTTGACAAAACTAAGCACCCTGAAATTCTTTGACAACTAAACTGCTGGCTATATGATGTTGGCCATATATATTGTACGTATATAATGTCAAGAAATGAGTGGTAGTACTATACCAACTAAAAGATGAAATGTACGAAATATAACGAGAAGAAACATAACATAGTTCTGCTAGGGTCTCAGCATAACACACCCCTCAAATAAAACTAAGCACACCAGAAATTAAACTAAGCAACTAATCCGGTAGACACTGCATTAGAACCACCATGAGCAACGACACTGCCACCTTACTCGGAGTCCTCGTCTACGTCCTCGACTTCATCCTTGTCCCTCTTCCTCTTGGGAGATACTTCTTTGCTTGAACCGCACACTTGGCTCTTGCTCTTCATCCAACCCTTGTAGATATTGAAACAAAGGTAGCCATCCATTGCAGCATAGTGAATGTGGTCCATATCTAGTACATTCCACTGCCATTCATGACGATGAAACGTGTATGGAGGTTTCTCTAGTTTACCGTACGAAGGATGAACCGTAGCTCCTGCCAGGGTCAGCATTGAAGGTTGATAAAGGGAGGGCACCAGCCCTTCATTCTGGAGGTCGAAGGGGTCGCCTACAACGAGGCCTATCCGACCCAGGATTTCCTTCTCGTTCCTAAAGTCTACAGTAACGAATTTGAGTCGGCCACCCTTGAGGAACTTCTTAAATTCCTCGCACTCAACGTCGGCATGGCATATGTGGTAGACCAAGCATAAGTCATGCACGCAAACCTGGATCATGGCGGGCTTCTTCTTCTCTGCCTCCTTTAGTTTCTTCTCGCTTCCCAGGACTGTGGTGTACTCAACATCTAGCCCAGCGACCCACTCATCATTTGAGTTTTCGAACATGCATTTGAAGCGAGCAAGGTATTCTTTCACCGTTGCGGAAGAACGGGTGTAGATGACGTCGAACTCATCGCCGGTGATGGTTCTAACCTTGTACTCACCGCCGATCATGGAGATTTGGGACGCCATGGATTTGGGAGGAAGGTTAGGATTAGTCGAACTACCGTAATGTGAAACAACGGGACGACTAGGAGTGGTTTATCGATTGTAAAAATGTCGAGTGGGGGGCGCGTGTGAATGGTAGGGTATTGGCTTGCCTGGTGGATAAATGGATTCATGCATAGTACAATGGGGGCCCAATTAGATGTCATGTCTACCCGACGCCCAATTAAATGGCTTTCCATGTCATGTCAAGCATCGGGAAAATTACAGGTGATACGAAGCTTTCCATTCTCCCATGATACAGGCTTCTGAGAGCCCTTGGATCTGAGATCGAATGGTTGCATGGCGTGATTCTAGACCTATGGATGAATATCCTATCCTGGAGGGTTATTCTGCAAATTTTCAGCAACTTAGCATGCGACCGTTCGATCTCAGATCCAAGGGCTGTCAGCAGCCCGTATCATGGTCGCGCCTACCACGACCGTCGCCTCGCTCGCGCGGTCGCGCCCTTGGAGATTTAACACAGTGCGTTAGGCTATCTGATGTTGGCATGTCAGACATAGTCATCACTTAGTCACTCATACAACAAGGTTAGCTATAAGGTTGGCTATAAGAGTATTTTTTGTTTACTTCTCTCTATCTCTTTCTTCGTAGTATTTATTGCATTTGCCAAGGAGTGACCTCTTCCAATGAAATGGTGCTTAGATGAGGTGCTATGGGCATTAACTGGATTAGCAACTCAAGTCCCCAATGCATAGGTGCTTAGTTTTGTATTGCTAAGTTTGCTTCATCTAGGTACACGCACTTAGCACCGTTTCTTTCTGGTGTCACCAAACTAGTCTCTCTCTTCTTAATTAACTTGCCACATCAAACTTTATGCCTATGTGGCAGGCTTGGCACCTGTAGGATCAAGTACAATAGTGGGCTATAAGCCCGCTTTACATGGCATTTTTGCATATGTGGGGGAAAGAGGCAAGGAAAAAGTGGAGGAGTAGGCTCTCAAGCAAGAGCCAGCCTCTACATGGTGGAGCATCGGGAGAGGCACCTGTATGGAGGTGGTCAGGAATCAGGAGACTCAAGCCGGTCGTAGCGCCACAGTTAAAATGATAATGGCAAGTCAAATCACCGGGCCCCACCTGTCCAGCAGTAACTCACTGTCAAATCACACAGCCCTACGTTTGTAGCAGCCTACTCCCTCATATTCTCACGTCTCTGTCGAACCGACTAAGCGGAACTTCCCCGCCTACCGCGCGGCAAAAGCCCCGCCCTCGACTTTTAAATAGTACAGTATACTAATTTTGTATCCATGGATTGCGCCATGGAGCAAAGCCTCAAGAAAACGGCGGTACACATGTACGGAGTATACAGCACGCCCGTCGCGTTCGCGTCGCACCCCAGACGGTCGGTTGGTCTGGCACGCCGCTCTTCAAGTGGAATGCACGTTATATTGCGTTTGCACACACATGTGGGACCGCAATTGAGAACCGACCATAGGCAGATTCCCCGGCCCCGCAAGTCGGCTGAGTTAATAGAAGCACATACTCCACCTTGGTACCTGGCGATCCCTGCAAGACACGGAAGATCAGTTCGTCCATGCATGTGACCAGATTCCAGCAGACACGCATGGATTGGCTATCGTCTACATATTGTGCAGGCTGTGTTGTACAGGGCTGTAGTTCTGGTGAGAAATCTAAAAAAAGGTTTCTTGTCATCTCGCAAAATTAGGTGTCATGTCCTTCAGATCACTGCGAGGGTTAAACAACGACAACTGAGTTGGGCTAATCATTGGGGGCACATGCACGAAGACTACTCGGCTGTCATCTAGGTCAAGACGGCTATGTTAATTAGGACATCTATCGACGGACCCCTTTTCTATGAGTTTATCTTTAATTCGAGCTTTGATCCTCGTCTAGTTTGTCTGTCGGGATTCATCTTGTCTCCTTTGGGCTGTGAGGTTATGATTTCTTGTCATGTGGCATTTTTTCTTGTTATATGTTATAATCCGGTGCTTCAGATCAAAATGACAATAACTGCGCCTCCGGGGCACATGCATGAAGACTTCTCGACAGTCATTGCCAAGGTCAAGCCGGCTCTGGCCGGTAGACAAAAGAAAACTAGTACTCCACTATATAGGCAGGAGCCTTCGCGCTTGCTTGCTAGTGTTGCTCTCCTCACACTGTCTCGTCCTCTCTAGATCTAAACACGACAGCGGTGGCCACACTCTCTCTCTCTCTCTACTCACCGCTGGTCATAGATCTAGCCAGATCCTCTCCGTCGGGGAAGGCGAGAAGGTGCAATGTTCACGCGATCTTCCTCGGCGATGGCTCTTACCCACTGCCGGCGCGTCCCGATGAACGTGCCTTGCCTTTCTCTCCCAAGCATCGCTGGCGAGGGAGGGCCTCCCACCCCTTATTCCTCGCTGCCATAGTGTGGGCAGATCCGGCCTCCCGCCGCTCACCTAGCGACATCCCGGCGACCCTCGGGTATAACTTCCTTTGAAACCGGCCTTTCTCTACTTCCCGAGCTCCTGACGTCGCTGCATTTGTATCTTTTAATATTTCTCAGGCCCCCTCGTGTAGATAGGATCGATCGGCTGTTCGAAAACCACCTAATTTTTTACTGTGAAGAGGTCAAACTAGTTCATGCACTCGAATCTAGTAGTACTTGGTTCAAACAAGGAAGAAAGGGGGTGGGGGTGGGGAAGATTTGTTACCTGAATCTAGGACTTGGTCGAAAGAGGAAATAATGGGGGCGAAAAGTAGCAGAGACTGGCTATCCAACTGGTCTCTAGATCTAATAGGGAAATAAAGGGAATGCAGTACAAACTCAATATAAACCCGATCTATTGGTTGAAAAAGGAAAGAAAGTGGGGACTGGGGGACAAGTCAACAGAGTAAGTCCAGCACTAGATTTGCTAGCCTCACACAGTATAAGGTGGCTATATACCGAACAAAAATGGGACCAACCCAGATATCCTCTTCTGAGTTTGTTGCCCCGATCCGCTCTTATGTAATGCCAATGGTAAAATGTAGTAGTCGCACAGTTAAAAGTAAGGACATGTTAAACAATGTTGTTTTCAATGTAATGCCTCCAGTAATATGAATCAATGGCACTTTTTTCATGTCCTGCTAAATTTCCCATTAATATAAGTTGCTTCTTTTCGTTAGAGATGCAACTGTCCTGGTCCGCCTACTCTCCAGGAGCTTCACGACCAACCTTGATGTTGCTCAATTTTATTGCAACTAATGAAGAAGCTCTGTGGGTTTCATTTTCCAATGGAAATGGAACCGGGGCTGGAGCCCTTTTCTTAAAAAAAATAAGAAGCTGCTAGCTCATGGGACATTGCTTCATTTTAGGTGAATTGCACAAAACGGTCCCATGAATTGAATCATCCATGTTGGTGACTGGTGTCATCCCTTCTACAATGGCGTTGACTGCAGATATGATTCCCATCACGAGGTATGTTCCTTTTTGGTCTGACCGTTTGCCAAAGATCCTCCATGTTGATCCTGCTCTTGTTCTACTGTTTTGGCACTGCCATGATAAAGCAGTAATGTTATTATTTTGCACCTTAATCTAGTGGCACTATTAATTTGAGGCAATTTTTTGGCACCGTTAGTGCCACTACTTTTTTATATATCGAAAGAGGGGGTTCCCTTCGATTTCATTAAAGAAACCCAACCATAGAGAACCATTATCCGACAACATCTCAGTGTAAACGAGCAGTTATGCAACTACTATTAGAACGAACTGAGTACTAGCAGGAGACAAGTTCACCACATAAGCTAGGCAGGTAGGGCAGTTATGAAACATGAGGGGGAAGATAGGGACTGAAAGAGCCAGCTTCAGCATCCTAGTCTAAGCAACCCCAGCCTTCATCCTTGCGACGCACGGTACACCTCGTTTGCCACTTGCTCGACCCTAGTGTCACTGATAAAATGAAGTAATAATACAGTTAAAATAGAGCGAGCGTCCTCTCTATCATATCATTTCCAATGTAGATAAATAAAGTGCTTCTCCTTGTTAATGTATGTTTCATCAACTAGTCCCGTTGTTAA
This sequence comes from Aegilops longissima, assembly GCA_021605205.1. Lineage (NCBI taxonomy): Eukaryota > Viridiplantae > Streptophyta > Magnoliopsida > Poales > Poaceae > Aegilops > Aegilops longissima. The sequence continues at coordinate 78,883,219 of CM038679.1, forward strand.
TGTTTAAGCGTTTCTGCAAACTGGAGTGCTTAATTTTAGTTGATCTGCACAAAAGTAGAGATTTGAATGTCTCAAGGCCCCTCCTTGTACTACCGCTGTACACTGGTGTTCATCACTAGCAGAAGGTGTATCAGGGAGACTTGGGTCGATTTCCAGTATGATGTAATATTTTCTTCTATTTATTAGTGTATGTTTCATCAACTAGTGCCACTATAATCTAATCACGCCTTTTCATTATCTGTGCAAACAGGGTTATTCAGCTGCATTTTGGTGGAACTGCACAAATGTACGGATGGAACCGGCATATATGCAGAGTGCGAGCTGCCAAGTAAAAATTACCGACACCAACCCTGCTCCATCTAAGCATTGGCATCCACCACCATCAGTGGGATGTGTGGCGCTCACTATGGATGCATCTTTCTCGGCAGCAAATCCTCTAACCAAATACTAGTAGCTTATATTGGCAGTTTTCTAGGGGTGTACTCTTTTCTGAAAGAAGCACCAATCTATTTTTCTTTATTTGTACACAGTGTCGCAACTTTGACCCAAAGGTCTAGAGCTATTTTAGGGTGATTGGCATAGTACTCGGAGACTGATTGTAAGAATGATTTTTAATAGTTGTCACACTGATTGTAAGCATGAGCAGATGGAAGATTAGTTTAGTGCGAAGCTTACCTTAAACCCTACCGATGCCGTTGAAACGAGGCGAGCGGCGAGGGAACCGTGGAGAACGGCGGGGAAGTGACGTCGCGCCATCCGGCCTCCTGTTGTGGTGGGAGAATGAATACTCCTGTGGCTCCGCTGGCTCTGCACCCTGACGACCGGCACACCGTACCCGATCGATTCGTTATCCTCTGGGTGCTCGACCTCGACCTGTACGCCCACCACCTCCGTCTGACTTTCACCTCGGGCGAATCTGTCTGCTCCATCGCACAGAGGAGGTACTCGATGAACTCGAAGGACTGCGACGTGACTGCCGCCGAGGAGTACATCACCGCCCTCATCGTCGTCGTCTCGCTCTTTCGCATACATTGCCACATGGCCTTCACCGTCCTCGAAATCTCCCACTCATTGTCAAACCAAGTAAGGATCTCCTTCAACCTAGCTAACTTTGCTGGTCGCGCTTGACAATCTTCCAGATTTCTTGCATCCCTCCATAGATGTCCTTACGAGTGGTGCGGTGCTAGCTTTGGAAGATGGGAGGAGAGGTCTTGCAATAGAGAAGAGGGAGAGGCGAGACGATGGTTTTGGAATGGAGATGATGGAGAGGAGAGGTTCCCCTGCCTTTTGGTCGCTGACAGGTGGGCCCCGCGCTTGGTGGGACCCTGTGTCAGTGTCTTAATGGCAGGATGGGCTACGTCAGGGGATCCTCGTCCGAGGAAAGAGGAGGTGGTTTTGCAATGGAGAAGAGGGAGAGGAGAGATAGTGGTTTTGGAATGGAGATGATGGAGAGGAGAGGAGGTGGTTTTGCAAAAGAGAAGAGGGAGAGGAGCGTGCGGCAGCGATTTAGGATTGGACGAGAGGGCCGACGCACTGTGACTGGATCAAAATCAAAATCAATTTACCCTTCAATTAGGAAAGCGACCCCACATTAACTAGGCTCCCTTTTATTCTGGGTCATAATTGACCACGATTTTCCAAAATAAAATATATGTTATACGTTGCAAGAATGATATAATTTGAAATTACATTCAGATACGAACCAAACGATACAATTTTTGGTGACATGCTTTCACATTTTGCTTGTCAAATACAGTAGGTGGTCAAACTTTGACCCAAAATAGACAAAACAAAAAAAATACTTCCAAGACCAGCGCAGCTCTTCCCCTCTTCTCCTCTTAAACGACCGCCGCTCCTCTCCTGTTCCAATCTAAATCCAGTGCCGCTCCTCTCCTCTTCCATCTCAAAACCACCTCCCCTGCTCTCCTATTCCAATCCAAAACCAGCGTCGCTCCTCTCCCGTTCTAAACCAAAACCAGCGCTGCTCCTCTCCTCATCCATTCAAAAACCACCGCCGGCGAGTGAAGGTGCTGTGGAGAAGTAGATCGATGGAGGAGTACAACTACGTGAGGATCGCAGATGGCGACCCTGTGAAGCTAGCTAGGATGTTGGAGATTTAGTCTTGGTTTGACAACAAGGACCAACTAGCGGCGCGGCGACATCCATGGCCAAATATCTGCAACAGAAAGCGAAAAGCGGCGATACTCCGGAGGAGTTTGCTGAGTACATAGAGCTGCTCCTCTGGGCCATGGAGCAAATAGATTCACCGAATCCGATCGTGAGGCAGCGGTGGTGGGAGTATCGATCCCAGATGGAGTATCCACCAAAGATTGAAGGATCGAGCATCTACAGGGTGCCGTTTGTGAGGGTGATGTGCCAGAGTAAGTCGGTGGAGTCTTCGTCGACCGAACCCAACTGCAAGAGGAGAAAAACAGTTGGCCCGACGACGCTTCCCCGCCAACCTCTCCCTCGCCGTTCACATCATCTCACGGGGCGGCTGTCTACCGCCGAGGAATAGGAGGGATTTGCCCCCCCTAGACCAATAGTCGGGCAGGTTGTGAATGTTGGAGATATGCCCTAGAGGCAATCATGTATGATGATATTTCCTATGTGTTTATGAATAAAGATAGTCCTTGGACATTATCAATGATGTGTATCAGCAAGTACGTGACTTGTTTGTGGGACTATGCATGTCGGGGAAGCTGATCGGACCCACGAACACCTATGGGACCGGCGGACCGAGCCCCTTTCGGTTCGGTGGGGGGCGGAGGTTGCACGAAGAGCAGATCGAGGCGAAGCACACGAGCAGATTTACCCAGCTTCGGAGCTCTCCGGAGAGATAATACTCCTACTGCTGCTTGTTTGATTGTATTGTGTTCTTGCTAGGGAGCGCTGAGAGCTACAAGACCTAGCGTGAGTGTTCTCTGGTTTTGGATGAACCGAACCCCCTCTACGTTGCGCATGGGCCTCCTTTTATATGCTCAAGGGGTCACCGACAGGTGGCAACGTAGACAAGGGCAAAAAGGGAAAATGGGTTGTGGTTGGTACAGCTACTTGTACAGTGTAACGTACCTAACCCTGACGGCAGGGGACAAAGGCATTTAATGCCCGTCTAAGTCGACTAAACAGTGCAGAAAGGGACCGTCAGGGGTGCCACCGCTCGCCACGATGGCAATATTGTCAGCACCGCTTACCACCGCGCTCCGCTGGCCGCACAGCCTCTTGCCACGCGCGCCTGGAAAGGTCCCATGGTGACACGTTGGGGGATGAGTGGAGCGGAGGAGCGGAGTGGTAGTCTGCATGACAAGCGCCTTGCATGATCGTTGTCTTGTCGCGTCCGGAAGCTTGTCGCTCACCAGTCCTTCCCGGCAAGCTCCTCTTGCCGGGGCCGTGTCTTCTAAATGCCTTGGTGGGCCTTCCCGGCAAGCTCCTCTTGCCGAGGCCTTGTCTCCTTGGCTTAAATACTTTGTTCTTGAATGGCTCCAAAGGAACCACGGAGGACCTTGGCGGTCACCTGGCAAGCCTTTAGTATAGTGTGCTGTCGACAAACTGGTACATACTTGACTGCCGGACTACTCTTTCCGCTTCTTCTTGCTCTTCGGGAAGTTCTCCTGTCTGAAGGAAATGGACAATCTGCTGCGCCCATGCTGGAGCTTGCGGCTCAACAACAAGGACTAAAGGCACATCTGCTGCTGCGGGAACATCTGCTTCTACGGCAAGAACCTGCGGCTCAGCCGGAGCTTGATGTTCCCCGACAAGCTTGCCGGAGAAAAACTTGTCGGGGGGCGTCGCTTCAACGAAACAAACCCTAGGGCTTGTCGGAGCAGACTGCTCCTCAGCACTCTTGGTGTTGATCTTGGGGACCTTCTTGGCGGCGGCTTCGGGAAGCTCTGCCGGAAAATAGTCACCAGAAATCAACTTCCTCTTCTTGTTCTGTCCATTTGATGGTGTTACAGTCGGTTGAGTCAGCTTGAGCACAAAAATCCCTGGTTCCACAAGTAACTTGAGTGCGGCGCACTTCGACAGACCATCAGCTATATCGTTCTGAGCTCTTGGAACATGTTCCATCTGTAGGCCGTCAAAGTGCTCTTCTAGCTTTCTTACTTCATCAACATAGGCTTCCATCAACGGACTTTGATAATCCTTGTTCACTTGGCGGATGACAAGCTGTGAGTCACCCCTGACAATGAGTTTCTTGATCCCAAGGTCTACCGCGATCCTGAGACCGGCAAGCAACACTTCATACTCTGCAGTATTGTTTGTTGCTTGTTCCTTGGGAAAGTGCATTTGGACTATGTACTTGAGGTGCTCCCCGGTGGGTGCTACAAGCAGCACGCCAGCACCGGCGCCTTGCAGCGAGAAGGCACCATCAAAATACATAAGCCACTCTTTGCTTGCTTCCTTGACGGGGATGCTTGTTTCTGGAATTTCTTCATCTTGCGTTGGCGTCCATTCTGCTATGAACTCCGCCAATGCTCTGCTTTGGATAGTTTAAGTGCTTTCAAACTTGAGGCCAAAGCTTGACAGTTCCAGTGCCCACTCGACAATCCTGCCTGTTGCTTCTAGATTTTGCAGTATCCTCTTCAGTGGAAAGCGAGTGACGACTGTGATCTCATGTGCTTGAAAGTAATGGCCCAGCTTTCTCGAGGCCATGAGAAGGCCGAAAAGCAATTTCGCACACAGTACCTTGACCTAGCCCCTGCGAAGGGAACCGACAAAGTAAACTAGGCGCTGCACCATCCTTTTCGCATCTTCTCACACGCTGCGCAGATCCATCCTTGTCGGGACGAGCTTGCGGTGAAGCCCCACGCTTGTCATTTGGATGCATCTGCCATGGTTGCTGGCTCATCATCCGCCTCCCTCTCCGCTACTAACGCAGCACTAACCACTTGATTGGTTGCCGCTATATACAGCAGCAACTTCTCTTGTGGCTTAGGTGCGACAAGTATTGAGTGGAGGACAGGTATCTCTTTAAGTCTGCGGCGCGAGCTCCGCTTCGAGTCCATTTCATTGGACCTGCCTTTTCAAAATTTTGAAAAATGGCGGTAGCGTTCAGCAGAACCTAGAGATAAACCTCTTTGAGAGCAGCTCACGCAACCGGCAAGTCTTCGTACATCCTTGACGTGCTTTGGTGCTTCAATCTGCTCAATGGCCTTGATCTTGTCGGGATTGGCTTCAATTCCCCGCTGAGACACGAAGAACCCGAGTAGCTTGCCGGAAGGGACTCCAAACACACACTTCTCGGGGTTGGGCTTGAGGTTGATCTTGCGCAGATTTGCAAAGGTCTCGTCTAAATCTTGAACCAGAGTTGCCCTGTCCTTGCTTTTGAACACTATGTCATCCATGTAGGCTTCTACATTTCTGTGCATTTTGGGCTCAAAAGCGTCATGGACTACTCTTGCAAATGTTGAACCAGCATTCTTTAAACCGAAAGGCATCCGTATGAAACAGTATGTGCCACATGGGGTGATGAATGCGGTTTTCTCCTCATCCTCTTCTGCCATGAAGATCTGATGATATCCTGAGTACGCATCAAGAAATGAAAGCAAATCACATCCGGCCGTGGAGTCAACAATCTGATCGATGCGCGGCAAGGGAAATGGGTCTTTGGGACAAGCTTTATTAACATATGTAAAGTCGATACAAAGCCTCCATTTTCCGTTTGCCTTTACGCACGACTACGAGATTGGCCAACCACGTAGGATGGAGCACTCCTCGACAAGGCCTGCTGCTTCCAATTTCTTGATCTCTTCGCAATGAACTCTTGGCGCCCACCGCTTGCTTTCGACTTTACGCTTGGCGGGCGGCGTGAGGACAGGCGGCAAGATGGTGCTCAATTACTTTCACAGGAACACGGGGATGTCGGCGGTTGCCACGCAAACACGTCGGCGTTCGCCCATGAGGAAAGCAACAGCGCGCCTTCCTATTTAGGGTCGAGAGTGGGCGATGGTGAAGGTACCACCAGTGCCGTCCTCCTTGGCGGGCACCTTCTTGGTCTTTTGTGGAGCTTCCATCGTCTTCTTACACTTGCCGGTGGAGCTCGATGGTGCGTCCTCGACGGTAGCGCAGCACTCCGAAGAGGTGCGCTTGCCGGAGTGGGCATCAGAGCTCTTGCCGGACTTGGTCTTCTTCTTCCCACAGGAGCTTCAATGACAAGTGACTTGCTATCTGTTGCAGCTGCTGCTTCCCGGTAGATCTTGTCGGCGCAGATAAGAGCATCCTTCTTGTTGCCAGGGACAGAAATGACACTTATCGGTCCTGGCATCTTGAGCAAGTTGTATGCATAATGAGATGCTGCCATAAACTTGGCGAGTGCTGGACGGCCAAGTATTCCATTGTAAGGCAATGGAAAATCAGCAACGTCAAAAGTGACCCTCTCAGTCCTGAAGTTCAACTCATTGCCAAATGTCACGGGCAACGTGATTTTTCCCTTTGGCTTGCTCCTTCCCGGATTGATTCCTTGGAATGTGCCGGTCTCTTCGAGCTCGCCATCAGGGATGTGGAGCTTCTGGAGTACCGCGGAGGAGATCAGGTTTAAGCCGGCCCCGCCATCAACTAGCATCTTGGTGACCTTGAGGTTGCGGATAGTTGGTGAAACCAACATTGGCAAGCACCCGACCGCAGTGATGCGATCAGGGTGGTCCTCAATATCAAAGATGATAGGCGTGCTGGACCATTTCAGAGGCTTGCGTGACTCGATGGATGGTTCTGCCGCATTGACTTCCCGCATCCACTGTTTGATTTGGCGGTGTGAAGTATGCAGAGAAGCACCGCCGTCAACACACAAGACCTCTGTGGCTTTCTGGAACTCCTGCTCATCAGTCTCGTCATCTTCCATGTCTTCATCGTCGTCGTCATCTTCATCCTTGTTGCGGCCGCGAGGAGGTCTGCCTCCTTGCCGCTGCTTGGCCTTGTCGCGGCGTCCTCCCCGGCCGGGACGTTTCTTGCTAGCTCCTCCCGCACCTTCTTGAGCCTTCTCCTTGTCGCGCCACTCGTATTCAGCCTTCTGCTGCTCAACAAGCTGCTCGACCTTCTTGCAGCTCTGGAGGTCATGGCCCTTGGTGCGGTGGATCTTGCAGTACTGCTTGTTGGAGCCGTCCTGCTTGCCGGCGACCGCCACAGCCTGGCAGTTGGTGCCTGCGGCAACCTCCTTGCCAGAGCTACCAACTTTGGCTTTCTTGGCGCCACCTCCGTTGTCGGACTGCTCGACAACTAGCACATCTCTGCCTTTCTTCTTTCTGTTGCCCCGCCGCCGGCTTTTCTTTGCCGGAGCGGACCCCTCACTATCAGATCCTGCTGCATCCACATTCTCTCCGGGGAGTTTCCTCCCTTCTTCAGCACTGCATACTTGTCGGCCAGGGCATATAGCTCACTGACGTCCTTGATCTTATACATCGCCATCTCCTCCCGCATCCTGCGGTTCCGCACGTTTTCTGATGGAACGCGCTGATTACCGCGGTAGGGTGGACATTTGGGATGTTGTGCTATACACGGCTGAATCTCTCAATGAACTTGCGCAGGGGCTCTCCTTCCTTCTGGGCGAGCAGATGAAGGTCGCTCTCTTGGCCATGGGGCTTGTGGCCGCCTGTGAAGGCGCCGACAAACTGATGGCATAGATCCGCCCAAGAGGATATGGAGTTGTCCGGCAAGTGCATGAGCCAGGATCTGACATTGGGCTTGAGTACCAGCGGGAAGTAGTTGGCCAGGATCTTGTCGTCTCGCCCCCCGGCAGCTTGCACCGCAATGGTGTAGATGTTGAGGAACTCCGACGGATGCATCTTGCCATCGTACTTCTCTGGTACATCTGGTTGAAATTCTTCTTGCTGGGCCACTGGACTTGCCGCAGCTCACGAGTGAACGCAGGGCAACCTACCGCGTATGGCAAGTCGCCCGGTTCCCCTGGCGCATGCATATCGACAGAGGGCCCAGCGCGCTGGTCGGATTGACGTCGCGCTTCTCTTCGGCGCTCGATGCGAGTTCAAGCGTCTTCTTGTTGTCGTTCGTGAAGAACTTGGCGCTGATCGCGACGAGCTCGCGGATCTGATGACGCGGTGGAGTCGCTGTCGAGGTGGATCCGGCGAGTCGGCGATCTTGGCCTTCGGGGTGCAGAGTGCATGGTGGTTGCACCCCCACAGGTTTCGTCGCCACCGGCTCGTGCCTTGTCGTCTTGCCGCGGCAGCGATGTAGTCGGTTGCCGCGGAGTGTCACCGTTGGCAAAGCCGATGAGACTCTGGATGGTGGCCCTCCATTCGTCGACCTTGTCGGCTGTTGGAGGGTAATCTAGGAGCAGTTGAGCTCTTGCCAAAGCTTCTGCTGGAGTGGTGGGTGGCGATGGCGAGCGGCGCGAGGGCGGGATATGCTCGGACTTCTAACTATGTTAGAAGGAGCGATATCCGTCGAGCGACCGTGCCTCGCTTCGTGCTAGCATGTCGGCGTGCAAGCTGGTCTTGAGGGCCTCGGGATCCACCAGCTCGATCTTGATCCAACGGCGTATGGTACTATGAATACCATGGCGCTGTCGGTCCCGCGCCTCTGAGATGGGCGCGGTGCGTGTCTGACGCCGAGGGTCGCGCGGCCTTGTCCTTGGACTTGGCAGCATCATGAGCTCCCTCGCGGCGCCCGTTCTTCCGCGGTGTCTATCCACCACCCATTTGCTCCGGTGGTGGCGGGATCGACATGGGCGGCTCGCTGCCGCCGAAGCCTTCTTCTTGGTGGCATGTCGATGAAGATGAAGAAGATGTAGCTTCGTGTGAGCGCGGATCAGGTTCACACAGCCCCGACGCCCCCTACAGCGCGCCAAAGATGTCGGGAAGCTGATCGGACCCACGAACACCTATGGGACGGCGGACCGAGCCCCTTCGGTTCGGTGGGGCGGAGGTTGCACGAAAAAGCAGATCGAGGAAGCACGAGCAGATTTACCTAGCCGGAGCTCTCCGAGAGATAATACTCCTCTGCTGCTTATGCGATTGTATTGTGTTCTTGCTAGGGGGCTGAGAGCTACAAGACCTAGCGTGAGTGTTCTCTGGTTTGAATGAACCGAACCCCCCTCGTTAGCATGGGCCTCCTTTTATATGCTCAAGGGGTCACCGACAGGTGGCAGCGTGAACAAGGGCAAAAAGGGAAAATGGGTTGCGGTTGGTACAGCTACTTGTACAGTGTAACGTACCTAACCCTGACGGCAGGGGACAAAGGCACTGAATGCCCGTCTAAGTCGACTAAACAGTGCAGAAAGGGACCGTCAGGGGCGCCACCGCTTGCCATGATGGCAATCTTGTCAGCACCGCTTACCACCGCGCTCCGCTGGCTGCACAGCCTCTTGCCACGCGCGCCTGGAAAGGTCCCATGGTGACACGTTGGTGGATGAGCTGGAGCGGAGGAACAGAGTGGTAGTCTGCCGCGGCAAGCGCCTTGCCGCAGTCGTTGTCTTGTCGCGTCCGGAAGCTTGTCGCTCACCGGTCCTTCCCGGCAAGCTCCTCTTGCCGGGGCCGTGTCTTCTAAATGCCTTGGTTGGCCTTCCCGGCAAGCTCCTCTTGCCGGGGCCTTGTCTCCTTGGCTTAAATACTTTGTTCTTGAATGGCTCCAAAGGAACCACGGAGGACCTTGGCGGTCCCCTGGCAAGCCTTGCCGCGGGGTGCTGCGACTGCCCGTGCACGAGTTCGGGATACTAGGGTACCCCTACTCTAGTACACCGACAATGCATTGTATGATGGCTGTCCTAAAAGGTCCCTAGTCGAAAGGGCTGTGTGGACGCGCAGCCAACTAGACTAGCATATGACACGGTTGATGGCTTGGTCTCACTAGCCATGGAGCATTGGATGCTAACCAGATAATATGGACTTGGAAGGATCTGGTCGGATTCGACGTAGTCGGATCCAAGTAGAGATAAGGTCTGAGTCGGACAGACCCAACTATGAGACGCAACAATATGGCATATGTGAGTCTCTAGTACAACATACGTTCTATGTCCTAAGACCTGAGCTGGCACATGTACTCAAGATGGTGACAGACTTGCTTTGAGCTGACCAAACGCTACTCCGTGACTGGGTAGTTACAAAGGTAGGTTTCAAGCTTGTCCAGACCCATGCTGCGAGACATGGTCGAGCAAGATGGGATTTGCCCCTTCGACCAGGAGAGATATACTCTGGGCCCCTCGTGTGATCCGACCGGGATAAGCATGGACATGCGAGAAGGATTATGAGATAATCCGGATAGTGGTCGGCATCACTGGAACGAGAAAGAGGTCGGGCTAGCACAAGGATGACAATCTCGCCTTGAGCCCGACAACATATATCGTGTGGCAAAAGGAATGGAAGTGTGATGTACAGGTTCGCCTAACCAGCTTCATAGTCTGCTTGGTGTTTGGCATGCCTTGATAGAGGCCGCTTCTGATCGTGCAGTTCGGAGGTGATCCAAACTACGACCAAGCCGGCTTGAACCTAAGGGGTCGCGCACTTAAGGGAAGGAACCTACGAGGTCGGATCCAAGGACACTCGTCGGATGTGATCCGAGCTGTATTCGGATTATGGTCAAGTAGACTTGTGGGCTTTAGGGTCCGTGCGAGGCCCAAGTGTTGAGCCCGCGATGGACGCCTATATAAAGTGGAGGTGAAGCACACTCATGCAGTTGATCGCTTCGGCTCTATCACTAGGGTTTGCATGTGTTGCGAATAGACACCTCCACTCGCCACCGGTTTTGTGATCAGACCTAGCAGTCCACCGCACGACGTTCCTCCTGCACGCGCGGATACCGTTAGAGGTGGTGCACTTGCGCCGCTCCGATGAACTTGTACGTGGGATCCGGCTACCGGCTGTTCGAGGGAGATCAGACGAGGAGGAGACGATCCACGCGTACGCGCTGCCCCAACTCTTCTTCTGGTGCACGGCATTGCGCGTCTAGTGGTTACGAACTGTGATCCATCTCCCGTAGCATGTTCTTGGTTGTTCTGCGCGTAGGAAAAATTTTAATTTTCAGTCAACGCACCCTACCGTAGAACCCAACAGTGAATTGTCAGGAGGAGCTTAGGGTTGTTAGTATTTGCAGGTAGTGAATTGTGATTTGTGTTGTGTATTTTGAGAGTACTTCCAGATATGAATGTCTTTTGAATTTCATATTTGCAGTATTGAGCATATGAAGTATTTTATGAATTCTAGAGATCTATTTTTAGCACTTCAAAAAATGTAGTTTCATAGGAGTATAAAAGTGCAGACAATGTGATTTTCAGAGAAGAAACTGCAAGTTTCTGTTTTAGATAAGAAACTCCAAGTTCAATTTCAGATAAGAAACTTCAACTTTCATAGGTAGAGCATTTATATTAACACGGCCTTTTCAAACAGTGTTAACATCATGCTGGGAGTTTTATTCATGGTCGAAACTAGAACCACCAGCCAGTTAACATCATGTTGATCGACATTCATGCATAGCACATCATCATATGATGCACAGTAAAAAATATATGCTATTTTCAAAATGCTCACATAATGTCGAGTGTGCGAAAAACAGAGAAAACGAGGGAAGATGTTTTGGCAAGTGTAGGACGTGGTGTCCATAGAAGACAATTGGGACCCACATGTCAATAAAGGCAGAGGCAAAAAAATTGGAGATATTTTCTCTACACAGGTGGAATCGAACCCGGGCGGAACAGCTGTCGGGTAGTGTCACTCGGCCACAGGGCTAGTTCAGTTGTTTTGTTACTAATAAGGCACTTCCTCAAGTTGTCGGATCTCCTCCTGCATCTTTGTGCGCTCGCCGCGACGCTGTTGTCTGCCATTCTGAACAAGCTGAACAAACAAGAGGAATCTGGAGAGGACTGCATGTGGAGAGGCGGACAGTCGGGACCCACTAGGACTATGGCCGTACGCAAGCAAGTGCCTCATCGAAAAAATACTTCCTCCTAATGCTATACTGACGTTGGGGCCCACGGGTTTGTCAACATAGTTACTTTTTTTAGGTGCGTCAACATAGTTACTATAGGAGATAAATTCACAACGAAGCCGGGGAGCTAGCAGCTATCATTTATTATCACAGGGGCAGCAAGTGTCAGCTGGGTTTTGGGCTGCACCATCTAGGCTTTGTTTTTTAACATGCGCAGCCCACGACCTCGGATGGGAGGTCCAAAATGCTATTTGTATTTTCTTGAGGACCGTCATGTATCGACCGGCCTATGGACCTCCCATCCAAGGATCTATTTTTCCTGAAACATCGACAGCCCAATTTATGTATTTCTTTTTGAAGAAAACGCAGAGGTTTGTTCTATTTTTCTATATAAGATAGGAATACTGGTCCAACTTATGTTTCCCTTCTAACTATATAATATATAATTAAATTATTTTATATGTTATTATATATTATTGTTATTGTCATCATATATTTAATGAGATACTTACATATGTAAGAAAACAATATCCCACATCTTGTTAACTTATAAAATAATTTCTTAACAATAAAATCCTGGATTTTTTTGGCAATGAAAATCCTGGTGATTGTGTACAAAAGCTTGGTAAGATTTAAGGACCAATGTAATAATAAATCACTTATTTTTATATATATATATATATATATATATATATATATATATATATATAAAACAAAATGCTCAGCCGCTGTTTATTTTTGATAACATTGATCGCCCACCCCAACATTATAATTAGAATCAGCCCAACAAAATCATGTATTTCGAGAAAGTGCAAATGGCCTGTAATTTTTAGGAAAAACATAAATGGGCGCATGGGCCTACATTATTTGTTCACCCAGCCCACTAATGGACTGTAATTAAAAAAGAGATCAAATGGATGTAAATTCTACCCATAAAAAAATATTTGTAAATTCTGAAAAAATGGGTTGAATCGTGCCACATTTTGGAGGCTGAAATGTGGGCCAATAGGCGAAGCCAATGCAAGTCGTTGTCAACTTAGTCAACAAGCGATTACGACATCGTTAGCCATTGGATTTACATCCAACGACCGACATCCATCTTCAATCTCTTGTCTTCTTCCTCCTGCGCTTTGAGACCACTGCTCCGCCTCCTGCTGCTAGCAGCTACTTGCTGCTTCATTGTCAAACGCTACTCCACCGTTGGCGAGGCCATCCTCCACCCTCCACACCTCCCGTTCTTCTCCACCGACTGCCGAACCACACCGCACCAGAACCAGTTAACCCTCGTACACCTCTCCGTCTGCGACTCTACTCCCGCGTCTTCCAATCTCTGGCTCGTTGCTGTCCGGGGCCTCGCCGTCTTCCACCACCTTGGATGCGCTCGGCGCGGAGTGGTCAACATGGTCAATGAACGACACCATCAGAAGTAGACTATGCGTGGAGAGGATGACAGTTGGGTCCACGGCTGCACGCAAGGAAATGCCTCCTTATTACGCGCAAAATAATGATTCCTCCACCTGACAGCTGGGACCCACCGGAAGGGCCTCTGTATTTCACGAAAAAACTTTCCCACTGCTGACAGGTTGGACCCACCAGCTATATCTTCGCACGCAAGGAAGTGCCTCCTTATTACGCACAAAAAATGAATACTCCCCCTGCTAGTTGGGACCCACCTTGGTGGGAGGCTGATTTGTGGGCCAACTAAGTTGACGGGGACGGAGTGCATTGTCAACTTAGTCAATATGAACGATTCTAGCTCCAGTGATCATACGATGTCCGTCCAACGGCCGTAGTGCTTCTTCAACCTCTGGTCTTGTTGCTCCAGCCGCCCAAAGCAGCGCCGGTCGTGCCGCATGCTCCTGCCTCCCGTGGCCGGCTGTGCTGCCGCGGAGACCTCACCGCCCCCTACTATTTCCACCGCTGGCCAGGCCATCCCTGTACTCACCCACATCCCATGTTATTCTGCGGCGACGGCAGCCTCACACCACAGTGAACCAGTGAACCCTCGTACTCCTCTATGCATGGGCATCCACTGCCGCGTCTTCCCCGGCTCTGTGTCGTCCCCTTCCTAGTCCTCGTCGTCGTCCACCGCCCTGGTGCTCTCAGTGCAGCATGGTTAACATGGTCAAAAAACGGCTTCCATCGGACATGGACTATACGTGGAGAGGCTGAGACCTGGGTCCACGGCCGCAGCAAGGAAGTGCCTCCTTATTACGCACAAAATAATTATTCCTCCACCTGACAGCGGGGACCCACCGGACGGGCCATCGTATTTCATGAAAAAAATGTTTCCCCATGACTGATGGGACCCACCAGCTACATCTTCACACGCAAGGAAGTGCGTCCGGGCAAAAAAATGATTCGCCCCCCTGACTGCTGGGACCCACCAGCTACATCTTCACACGCAAGGAAGTGCCTGATAGTCGGGACCCACCTGGTCGAAGCATACGTAGCGTTGTCATTATGGTCACGAACGTGTATGTACATACTGGTCGATGTAGAGGTGCGCTCGTGTCGTAGTAGAGGCACGCCGCGTAGCTTTTGTAACGCACGTACAGCGGCCGAGGTGCAAGAAAGTAAATCTGACCCGCGTCACATTACATACGGGCGGGGTCTCGAACGCCTACTCGAGCATATGTACAGCCAGGGCTCGTGTACATGGCTGGGTCGGAACGGAGAAACAGCGTCGTTGTCGTGTTCATGGGGAGCCAACCGGTTGGGTCGGAACGGAAAATTCGTCGTCGTGTTAATCGAGAGGGCTTGGAGGGAACAGCCGATGGAAACGAGGCCTGGCGTACCGCAGAATAGAGGAAACGGCCTTGTGTTCGACCGGCCATGTTCAAAGCAGGATCCTGTTCGCCGGGAGGAGTGCGGCATACTGCAAAAGCGGAGAAGCGGACCTCCTACGGTCGAAGCGGGGTCTGTTGATCGAGAGGGTGTGGCGTACCGCAAAAGCGGAGAAGCGGACTTGTGTTGGGCGCTTCTGATCGAAATGGGGTCCTGTTCGCCGGGAGGTGTGCGGCGTGCCGCAAAATGGGACTCCACGAGATACTGTTCATCTCCACCATCGACCCCCTCCAGCCTCCACGGGCTACTGTTCATCCACCGTCGACCTCCTCCAGCCTCCACCTGCGATTGTTCATCCAAGGGCTCATGTTCATCCAGCCTCCACCGTGCGCTACTCCACTGGCTCCTATTCAACCAGCCCTCTCCACGGGCTCCTGTTCAACCACCCCTCCACGGGCTACTGTTCATCCAGCCTTCCACCGTCTACTGTTCATCCTGCCCTCCACGGGGTGGTCCTATTCATCCTGTCCTCCACAGGGTCCTGTTCATCTAGCACCAACCGGCTCGATTGATCGGGGTCCTGTTCATCCAGAGGCAACACCACGGGGTCCTGTTCATCCACCCCCACTGGGAACTGTTCATCCAAGCCCCCCCAGCAATGCTCACTGTTCATCCAAATGCAGCATCGATCCGCTTCAGTTAGCAGCAGTGGCGAAGGAATCGCTTGATCGGGTTTAGTTAACAGCCATGGATCGATCGCTCGGGTTCGATGTAGCGTAGCACAGAGTGCGATCGCTCGGGTTGATTAGAGCCCAACGCCTCGCTCGGGTTCGATTAGAGCCCAACGCCTCGCACTGCGTGCGTGCGTGTCTGACGAAAGCAGCGCATCGCTCGGCCCCGACCACCCACCCTAACCGGGAACACCCCGATATTTTCCTCGCCCTCGCTTCTACCACTGTTTTTTCCATCATGGATGGCCCAAAGAATGTCATGCAGCTCCGTCTCTGGCCCGCCCAGGACGAAAAGCCCATTTTGTGTCATGATTTTTTGTCATAGAAGTAGGACCCCACCACATCTATGATGATACCGGGTTTTGTCACTGTAGGACGTTGAAGTATGTCTAGAGGGGGGGGGGTGATTAGACTACCTGACCAATTAAAAACTTAACCTTTTCCCAATTTTAGACTTTGGCAGATTTTAGCTATCTTTAAGCAAGTCAAGCAATCTTCACACAATTCAAGCAAGCATGCAAAGAGTATATAGGCAGCGGAAAATAAAGCATGCAACTTGCAAGAATGTAAAGGGAAGGGTTTGGAGGATTCAAACGCATTTGGAGACACAGATGTTTTTGTCGTGGTTCCGATAGGTGGTGCTATCGTACATCCACGTTGATGGAGACTTCAACCCACGTAGGAGTAGCAGTTCTTGAGTCCACGGAGGCTCCACCCACGAAGGGTCCACGAAGAAGCAACCTTGTCTATCCCACCATGGCCGTCGCCCACGAAGGACTTGCCTCACTAGCGGTAGATCTTCACGAAGTAGGCGATCTCCTTGCCCTTACAAACTCCTTGGTTCAACTCCACAATCTTGTCGGAGGCTCCCAAGTGACACCTAGCCAATCTAGGAGACACCACTCTCCAAGAAGTAACAAATGGTGTGTTGATGATGAACGCCTTGCTCTTGTGCTTCAAATGATAGTCTCCCCAATACTCAACTCTCTCTCACAGGATTTGGATATGGTGGAAAGAAGATTTGAGTGGAAAGCAACTTGGGGAAGGCTAGAGATCAAGATTCATATGGTTGGAATGGAATATCTTGGTCTCAACACATGAGTAGGTGGTTCTCTCTCAGAACTGGTAAGTTGGAAGTGTAGGTTTGTTCTGATGGCTCTCTCCACGAATGAAGAGGAGGTGGAGTGGTATATATAGCCTCCACACAAAATCTAACCGTTACACACAATTTACCAAACTCGGTGGTACCGAATCATCAAACTCGGTCGGACCGATTTAGTAAACCTAGTGACCGTTAGGGCTTTGATGGGGACGACATGCAACTCGGTAGGACCGATATGGTTAGGGTTAGGGCATAACGTAATCTTGGTGAGACCGATTACACAAACTCGGTGAGACCGAATTTGGTAATTATCTAACCAGAGAGTTGGTCAGGTAAACTCGGTGGGACCGATTCGCTCTTTCGGTGAGACCGAAAAGTTCTGACAGAGGAAGCAGAGAGTTTACATTACAATCTCGGTGGGACCGATCGCTCACTTGATTAGACCCGAAGCGTTCTGAAGGGAAGCGAGAGATTGCAATCCCATCTCGGTGAGACCGAGATCCCTATCGGTGAGATCGATTTGCCTAGGGTTTGTGGCGATGGCTATGACATCCGAACTTCGGTGGCGCCGGATAGAAAGAATCAGTAGGGCCGAGTTTGACTTTAGGTTTAGGTCATATGTGGATGTGAGAAAGTAGTGGAGGGTTTTGGAGCATATCACTAAGCACATGAAGAAAGAGGCTCATTAAACAACACCTCATCTCTCCTTGATAGTATTGGCTTTTCCCTAGACTCAATGTGATCTTGGATCACTAAAATATAAAATGTAGAGTTTTGAGCTTTTGAGCTTGAGCCAATACTTTGTCCTTGATATTTTGAGGGATCCACTTTCATCATCCATGCCATGCCATTCATTCAGCTTTCCTGAAATATTTATCTTGGAATAGCATTAGCTCAATGAGCTATATGTTGTTATGAATTACCAAAACCACCTAGGGATAGTTGCACTTTCAATCTCCCCCTTTTTGGTAATTGATGACAACATATAGATCAAAGCTTCGACAAATGATAATAAAATTCGAAAATCATCGTCGCTTTGAGAAGTATGTGATAACCAAGAGCTCCCCCAAAATTTGTGCATATTTTAAGATTTTCTTTGGACTGCAAATGCACAAGGAATTAGGCTCATGGGTTACTCTTCCATGTCACATACATCTTGGTGGAGCGCTCAAAATATATAAAGATTGAATACATGCACTCATCACCAAGCACAGTGAATGATCATATAAGGATAAGTAAGATAATATCATAACAAGCATAAGTGTAGCTTATGATCAAATGATCATCAATGTCTCACAGGTAAAAGCATAGTATCTCAAGCAATCAAAGCAAACAAAGTTCAACCAAGAATACAAGAGAGAACAAAA